>JARHVA010000509.1:4820000-5120000 GCA_037957365.1 Torreya grandis | reverse complement strand
GAAATTTGGTCACTACATGCTTAGCTCAAGCAAGCTTAGTTCTAGATGAGTGATCCACCTAATCATCAATATTATCCTCAACAATGATATAGAGCTCCACCCCAATATAGTTACTAGGGGAGAGGACAAGGTCAATAAGGTTTTAATAGGTAGCCTAATGCCTAAAATCCTAATTATGATCCTCCCACAAAGGTTATTGTTCTAGTACATGCTAATCTGGTCCAAGGAGAGGATCACTTAAACCAATGGGGGAAAATTCAAGGTCACCTTATGTATGATAATGGAGGAGAAAACCAATATTTGGTGCCACAAGAACAAGCCACTCCCTACATGATATCAGAAGAAGTGAATCCTAGTCAAAGGGATATCCATGGAGAAGGGAGTAGCCAAAGTATAGGCATGATGAAATTTTAGGTAAGAGATGACTATGTGTTGAATCAAAGCATGTTAGTTGTAGCTAACACAAAGGCCTAGAAGATATCTCTATGAGATCTTATAGGAGTAGATATGACTCCAAATTATTCCTCTCTAAGGTCACAATGTACGAATTCTAGTGTAGCAAGTACTACCATTCATGATCCTCAACAAAATCATAATGCAAACAAGGTTGTCAAGCCTACAATGTAGCAAGTTCAAAATTCTTCATTACCTTCAAAAATTCAAGAGAAGGTGAATGCTTCCCCCTTGAACATTGTTGATTCTTTAAAGAATTCCAAGATAAGCATATCACTTTGGGAAGTCTTACATATGCCTGGTCAGAAGGAGTTGTTGCAAGAACAACTTACAAAAATTCATGTAGCCCCTCAAACCTCAAGACACAATAGTGTGGCCCTCACCAATTCCCCAGATAATATTTTATAACCCTCCACCAAATTTGAAAATCCTCCACTTTTTTACCTCACACTCATTTTGGGAAGCAAGTTGGTTCACAATTATATTGTGGATAGTGGAGAAAGTACCACTGTCATGACTAAGGTGGTGGCTAATAAATTGGAGTTAAAATATGACCCACATAGCAAAGGTGTCTTATATCTAGATTGGAGACCAACTAAGATAGTGGGGTTGGTAAAAGGTTTGAATGCCTTTCTTCATGGCTACCCAAGTTTCCACATCATTTAGGATATTGTGGTGGTAGACCTTCTAGTGCATTTTACTAATTGTTTGTCAAGGGACTTCATGGTAAAGATAGGAGGATCCATTTTTGTTGACTGGTCTTTTCTATATTTCAAAACAAGATATGGGACCAAGGTGACTATAAAGACTCATCCCTTAGCAAGTTTTTATACTAAGCCATACATAAAGACAAATTCAAATCAAAATTGTCTAATTAGGAAAGAAGAAGTGTCATAAATGGTGAAAAATTCTCCCCCTTCAAGGTATTTATAATATTTTCCTTGATTAATATAACATTGAGACACATGTACCCAATCATTTCACCTTCATAGAAGATACTGATTTGGGAGTTTACTATATGCATGAAAAGGATGCTCTAACCCCTTCACTCACTAATGAGGATCATGAGCTTGAAGGGATGTGGGAATTGTTTTTTAATGGTTCAAGGAGTAAAGTGGATACAAGAGCTAGCATCATGATTTCTTATCCATCAAATAATCAATACTATTCCTCCTATATATTCCACTTTAGCTACACCTACAATTTGGTAGAATATGAAGGCCTAGTTCATGGCCTCCAATGGGCAAAGAAGAGAGGGATCAAGAATTTAAAGGTTTATGGAGATAGTGAGCTAGTCATCCACCAAGTAAGAAATCAGGCTATAACCAAGAACCCCTTACTTAAATCCTACAAGTATAGGGTATGGAACCTACTTGAAGACTTTGATGCCTTCAACATATATCCCATATCAAGGGATTCTAATAAACATGATGATAGACTGACTATCATAGGTGCATGGTTTGATACAACTATTGATGTGGGACAAGAGAAAGATCAATCTCATATCAAAATCATTATGAGACCCTCTACCCTAGATAATGAAGTGTCCTGGTAGGTGTTTGAAGGTGATGAACACATTTCACACTTCTTGCAAAATGAGGTAGGTTTCTCCTCAAGAAACCAAAGGAGATTGCATGATCATTATGAAGAACAAATTATACAACTAAAAACAAACAAGATATCTAAGGGGTTGATTACCTTGGAGAGTTTCTTCAATGAAGATGATCAAAAGAAGAAGGAAAGAGTAAGAATGTCCACAAAAGAAGATAATTATGAGAGAGTCATGATTTACAAAGATAAACTCCTGAAGATTGGTAAGCTTTGTTCTTTGTCTGAAAGGTAGGCCTTTGTTGAAATATGTAAATATTTCCATGATATGTCTTCTTGGGAATACAAATATTTGAAAGGGTTTGATCTAAGTCTATCTCATCACACCATTGAGCTAGAACCTAGAGTAAAACTAGTTAGGTAGAAGCAAAGGCCTATCAATCCAAAAATAGAAGAACTAATGAAGAAGGAGCTAACCAAGCTGATTGAGTCTAATATTATATTTCCTATCAAGAACTTGACTTTAGTAGATAATCTTATACCTGTCTACAAGAAGAATGGAGAAATTAGACTGTGTGTGGATTTTCAAGATCTTAATAGAATGTCTCTTAAGGATCATTATCCACTGCCTTCCATAGAGAAAATTCTATAAGTTGTTTTATGTTCTCAACACTTCTCACTTCTTGATAGTTATTCAATCTATAATTGTATATTAGTCAATGAATAAAATTAGTTTAAGGCAACCTTCACTATGAAATGGGGGATCTTTTATTACAAAAAGATGCTTTTTGGTTTATTAAATGCTGGAGCCACATTTTAATGATTGATGGACATGGTTTTCAAAGGTTTGATCAAAAAGTTTTTACTTGTATATCTTGATGATATAACCATTTTTTCCAAAGAAGTTATTGATCACATGGAGCATCTAAGGTAGGTGTTTGAGAAATGTAGGGAGTATGGAATATCCCTTAATCCAAAGAAGTGCATCCTTGTTATCCATGAAGGTAAACTTTTGGGTCATATCATTTCAAAAGAAGGCTTGGCTATTGACCTCAAAAGGATTGAGGCTATCCTAAGCTTGTCCTTACCTTAGCACAAGAAGGGACTATAAAGTTTCTTGGGGAAAATAAAATTTGTAAGGAGGTTTATTCTAGGCTTTGCAACTATGGTAAAGCATATCACAAGCATGCTCAAGAAGAACCAAGATTTTTCTTGGACAAAGGAAGGCAGGAGCAATTTTAAGGAAATCAAGAGAATAATTGTAGAATCTCTTACTCTCTTGAACCCACATTTTTCCAATGATTTCATAATTTACACCTTTTCTAACCTTGACATGATCTTAGATATGCTTATGCAGAATAATGATGAAGAGGTTGAGCAACCAATTGCATTCTTCAACCAAGGGTTGGAGGATTATGAGGTCAAGTATTATTTTTTTGAGAAGTAGTCTCTAATAGTGATTAGAGTGCTAAATAAATTTAGGCACATGGTTTCCACAAATAAGATACATGTCATGGTTTCTCATCCCAGCACCAAAGAGTTTTCCCTAAGCAAGGACGTCAATGAGAAGAGAGATAGATGGATTAAAAAGGTGATGGAGTATGATGTGGACATTAAAGTGATGAACTTGGTAAGAGTAAGAGGATTATGTGATCATCTAGCTTCAGACGTTCAAGAGCCAAAGGAGGAAGTCTTGGCTAACCAAGTTAAACCTCAACCAACTAATTAAATGCAAGCTCAAAGTTGGACATAAGACATCATCAGTTTTTTTCAAAATGGTGAGTGTCCCAATAGCTTAAATAAGTCTCAAAGGAGCTACTTCAGATTGTAGACAATCCCTTACTACCTTATGGATGGTGTCTTTTTTATAAAAGACATAAATAGTGTGCTGCTAAAATGTGTTAGCAATGATTAGTTTGACATGTTGCTAAGGAAGTTCCATGATGGCACAGATGGGGGTCATTTATCCCCTAAGATGATAGTTGTAAAAATAATGAGGGCTGATTACTATTGGCCTAGTCTTTTTAAAGACTATTACCAGTGGGTTAGAAAGTGTCTTTAATGTGCCTTTTTTGTAGGCAAGAATAAACTTGCATGCCTTCCACTAAAACCTATCCAAGTGGACTAAATTTTCATGGAATGGGGTCTTGACTTCATTGACATGATCAATCCTCCATCAAGTTCTGGTGCAAATGGATATTGACTGCCACTAACTACTTTAAAAAGTGGGTGGAGTATATTGTATTAAAGTAGGTAAGTGAAAATGCTATCATGGAGTTCTATGACAGCATTGTAATAATGTTTGGAGTTCCAAATTTCATAATTTTTGATAATGTAATTTCCTTCATAAGTGTTAAGACTTATGATTAGGCAACAAAAAATGGGGTTTATTTGAGTACCTCATCCAATTATTACCCTTAAATTAATGGATTGGCTGAGTCTACCAATAAAAACCTCATCAAAATAATCAAGAGAATATTGGATAACAATCAAATGGCATGGTACAACAAGTTAAATACAACCTTATGGGATGATAGGATTACCCCCAAGAAATCAATTGGTAACTCTCCCCTTGTGCTAGTTTATGGGAAGGAAGTTTGGTTCTCCATATCTCAAGAACTCCCTACTCTAGAACTTTTAGAACTAATTGAGAACACTCCAATGGAGGTCCAATTAATAGAATTGGTGCAGTTGTAGGAAGCAAGGGGCGATACACACAAGGCCATGGAGCATCACCAAATACTCATGAAGAAGTCTTTTAACAAGAGGGCAATTGCAAGAGTATTCAAGGAGAGTGACTTGGTCTTGAAATGGGATAAAGATAGGGTAAATACAGGAAAGCATACAAAGTTTGACACCTTGTGGAGTGGCCCTTACATCATCACTAAGTGCAAGCAAAGTAACTCCTTCCAACTATCCAAGATGAATGGGGAAGAGTTACCCATCCTTGTAAATGGGATACACTTGAAATCTTACTACTAGCCCTTACTTGTCTCCTTGTGAATAGTATTTTAGGTGTGTTTCCTTTATTTTGTTGGTTGTTTGCTTCATTTGTTTTGTTGTCTTTTATTTTCCCTAAGTGCATTATTGCATGAGTGTTGTCTTTCCTTCCTCTTATTTGGTGAGCATTTTTTCCTTGTGTGTTTGTTCACCTAGCTATGTATTCTTGAGCCAAAGCTTGTTTAGTCTCTTTTTTTAGTGTCTTATGCATGATTTCGTGCCTAATAGGAAGGATTTAAGGCAAATAGTCTTAGGCATAGTAAGCATGCCTCCCCTAGGAATCACCAAAATGTTAGCCAATTTTCCCCCTTAAAAAATTGACTAAATACAATTTCCTTGTTCACTTTTGTTCTGAGCCAACATTACACAAGTTTTTTTTCTCATTTCAAGATTTTTTTCATCCTTTCCCTTGTCTATCTTTCTGTGTCTTTCTCCTTCCTTGCCTTAAAATTTCCCTTAAAAAAAATCTAAAGGGACACTTTATCTCCCTTTTCTTCAAACGTGCCCTTCAGAAAAATCTAAAGGGACACTTTGTCTCAAAGTACCCTTTGGAATTTTTATGAAGGGATACTTTGTCTCGAAGTTCTTCCAAGTATCCTTTGGAAAAAATTGAAGGGAAAATATATCTCAAAGTACCCTTCAAAATTTTTTGAATTGTCACTTTTTCTTCCAAAGTGCCCTTCATAAAAGTTTGAAGGGTCACTCTCTTTCAAAAGTGCCCTTCAGAATTTTTTGAAGGGTCACTTTTTCTTCATAAATACCCTTTAAAAAAGTATAAAGGATTACTCTCTTTCAAAAGTACCCTTTGAAATGCTCTGAAGGGTCACTTTTGCTCTCAAAGTGCCCTTCATAATTTGCCAAAGGGTCACTTTTTATTCCAAAGTGCCCTTCAAAAAAGTTTGAAGGGTCACTCTCTTTCAAAAGTACCCTTCATAATTTTTTTAAGGGTCACTTTGTCTTCCAAAGTGCCCTTTGGAAAATTCTAAAGGTCACTCTCTTTTAAGAGTTCCCTTCAAAAAAATTTGAAGGTCACTTTTTCTCTCAAAGTGCCATTTGGAATTTTTTGAAGGGTCACTTTTTCTTCCAAAGTGCCATTTGGAAAAGTTTGAAGGGACACTTCCCAAAAAGCCTAAAGGAATGAGCAAGCAGAAAGAAATGGACAAAAAGTCCACAGGAATTCCTTTAAATAAATTATTCGAAGGAATTTCTTCGTCAGAAAAACCTAAGAAAAAGGATGTAGGAAACATTCCTAAATCACATGTCCTAGTGGAGTGATGGGTCAAGGGATGTGAAATTCAGGGCAAGGAACTAGCTGTTGGGAAGCAGTCGGGTTTGAAAAGTCCAAAGCCTTTAAGCTCAAAAATCCTAAAGTCTTCAACCTAAGAAACCCTAAAGTAAGTGAATTTAGAAAACCCAAATGGATCACTAAGAGAAAATTAGGTTTAAGCAAGTAATTTGATTATAATATTTATAAGTAAAGTCAGTCAAGAAACCCAAATGGGTATACATAAGCAAATCAGGTTTCTTCAAGTGTTTTACTTATGAAATTATAAGTAAAGTATCTTAGAAAACTTGAATAGGTCACCAAAGAGCATATCAGATTTTTATAGATGATTATCTTATAAGCTTGATCCAATGGCTAATTGACAGTGCATAAGAGCCATGAATTTATAAATGAGAAGTTACCACATGGTAAGAGAGAAACAGATGGAGAATGATCTACAAGCATCCATACTAAGTAGATTGATGACACAAAATCATAATCTATGCCATTCTTTAAGAGCCATAGAAAAGGGTGATAAGCTGAGGAGAAGATGTTAGGCATCAAGACAAGTTTCCTATAGGTGGCTCCACTTGTAGCAATCATTTTGTTTCCTTTGTAAAATATCTTGATCCTACTTCATAGCTATTATAGAAGCATCTTTTAGAGGGCAAGCCAAGGACATTTGAGAGGTGACATGGATCAATCAGATGGCTTGAATGAGCATATTCAAAAAAGTTAATTGTAATTGAAGATGGAGAATTCCAACATAATTGATTCCTTTCCTTGGCTCCAAAGGCCTCACCTTTTCTCTTTCTTCTTGCTATATATACAGCCCCTTGGCTAGTAAAAAAGGGATCTTTAAATAGTATGATGAATCCCCTCTAGAATGCTACCACACTCTACCTTTAAACATTAGCATAAGTAGTTTCCTTTGAAGTTTCTAGAGAATGTTCTGAGTGTGTAAGAGATGCATGGTAATAGTTTGTGATGATTTTCATCATTTTATTCTTCTCCCTTCACATCTGAGCAAGAATCTTAGGTCTAATAGGTCACACATTGTGTGTTTGAATGTGTTGAAATCTTGTATGAGTATTATTTTTTTCTAATGAGTAAACACTTTCCCTTTTAGATTCATTTACCTTGTGTTATTTTTCACATCTCACCTTTGCATTGAAATACTTGTGTTAAATTTCTAGAGCTCAGAAATGGCTTGTGGCTTTTGTTGTATTGTGCACTAGGATGTGGCATTCATGTGGAAGATAATTTTTGTGTATCACCACACTTGGAATAGATTTTACTTTTTTTAGTTTTCAAACCCTTTTCTTCTTAGTAGGTTGGTTTAAATAGAGGTTGTTTTGAATATACATATTTAAGGAGCTATCCCTTCAAACCTAGAGGTTCATTTCCACCTATAGGCACACCCACATGCCTAGAAATGTCCCAACATTGCCTAAATCTGGAGGAGGCTTGAACATCCTCTTCTAGGGCACAAAATTTGGAGATAATAGTAACTTCCTTGTTGCACTTAGACAACTCTTCACCAATCATGGCCTCAGGACCTTTATTATGGATTGGATCATGAATCTTGATGAGAGGAAGGAAACCTAAGGGTACTTTAATGGAATTAACACTCCCTGAGATACTTTCCTTGACATCTTTGTTTGATGGATCTAACTCCATATTTACTTCCAAATGGGTAGGGGTACCCTTTCATAGGTTTGTTCCCCCACCTTCTTCTATATTTACCCTCTCCTCTTGTGTTGAGCTAAAAACATTTGGAGGGGAAGGATCATCTAGTATTACTCTGATAACTATCTATTCTTATTTTTATTTCTCTACATTTGCATTACTAGTATAGACTTGGTTATCACACTCTATCTCATCCCCATTTTTTCATTAGATTTATAAATGTCCTTGACTTCATGAGCCTTGTCCTGAATAGGTGACTAAGAAATGAAATTTTTAACAAATGCCTCTATATCTCAGGAAGTTGCCTCTTTCTCAAGAGGGACTTAAGCCTAGGTATCTACCTCAGCTCCAACCTATACAATATCATCAAAAGACAAAGGGTCATATGAGGTTAAGGCACCTTTCGAATCACCTTTGATTTCTACCATAAAGGGTCCTTCTATAAATAAACCCATTATTAGGACTTTTATTTGGGTTTGGGGTCTTTCCCTGTGAGTCCTTTGCCTAGTCTTCACTTGAAGAGGAGTGAAGGCACATTATTTCAACATCACTTTAGAAATAGCTCTATCTTCATCTGAATCCTCCTCTTTACTCATATGCCTTATTCTTTGGGCATACGAGGCTTGGTTCTCTCTTCTCTTCACAAGTATTTATTTGGATAATGGGTCTTTGAATATAACCTCCTTCTTATTTATTGGTGACCTACTTGGAGGTTATAGAGCCTTATGTACTCTCTTCTACTTTGGTTTCTCCCCCTAGTCCTCACCTCCTCTCTTTCTATAATATGTTATCATGGGAGGATCAACTATCACTTGTTGTGTAGGTGGAGCATGTGGGACTATAGTTGGGCTAGCAATAAGAATGGCCACTAGAATGGCTAGTACTACTAGGGATCCCTTTCCTAAAATGGATATGGGGGTGACACTAGCTAGTGTGACCAACCCTATAAGAAACTTATCCTAGTTTTCCACCAAGCCTATTATTTTTGAAAAGGATAACCTAGCCTTGGATTATGTTGTTATCTTCTCCACATCCACTAGCTTGGTGAACTTCGTATCCCCCATCTTGTGTTTTACCTTACCTATTATAAGTGATGGGGGAGCCACAGGGTCACCACTATATGTCAGGAGAAAAGTCTTTAGAACTTTAACCTTCCTTAACTCTTGAAGGGTAGGAGTATCATGTGTGCCAAGGTTGACCCCATGATCATTAAGCCATATGAGGGTTCTCTTCATGATTCATTATGATTTTCTAGGGATGGAATCATCCTCTTGACCACTAAAACCTAGCTAGGAAATGGGTTGGGCTTCAATGGTGTTTATTTTTTTACAATGAAGACAATGTCAATTTGTCATCTACCATATCTTTGGAGATGGGAGCAATGTTGTATGCTATAACATCCTACACCATCAGACTCATAAATTCCCATTTTTGAACATCTTCCTTAGTGGTTTAATCAAACTAGATGCCTTCATAATGTGATTGGTGTAATATCACATTAGTATCCATATTTACCAACCACCTAATGTCATAATTGGGTTGGGGTGGCATCTTATCAAGTGCATATAGGCCCATCTCCTACTCCAACTCCTTTGAATTTGTAACTAAAGGACATGAATAATACCATATTACCATAGGAAATTTGAAAATATTGTTGATATTCTTATCTATGATCATTTCATGTGATAGCAACATTTGTCATCTTAGTTTGATCACTACCAACTTATCATCTAGATACCTCAACAACTTGTATGGAGACCCCAATTACCCACTACCCCTGATGTCTGTGAATGTTCTAAATTATATGTATGTGGTGCCATACTTTTTAATTACTTTTTTGTAAATCATATATATCCTATTGAGGATCCTCAAGCAATACAAAACACTCATCATGGGTTGAAGAAGCAATTATGAAATCTATATAAATTATTCTTGGACCCTTCTAGGGTAACTTCTAGGTATACTTCATACACTCTCATTCCTAAAGGGATGCTAGTGAGCCTTTTGAAAGTCCTAATATGTACTAGGTTTTACATCAAATAAAAAGACATGTAGAAAGTACCTACGAATGATTCGTTAAAAAAAATTGTAGTTTGGAGTTGAATCATTTGCATATGTAGATTATTACTGAGTATGCCCACCTAGTCTAGCTTCTTCCATTCCAACACATAGATCATAATTAGAAACATCCACGGTTCAAACTTTTTTACAGTAGGCAAACCATAGATCTTGGAGGCCATGGTAATAATATATTGGGGTAGTTCATTAAACTCTACCAATTTCAAATTATTGGACATTCTGGAGACCTTTTGTCTCTTCTTTACTAGCCAACAAGAATTTACAACATCCCAAATTGCCTTATCATCATTTTTAGTATACACTTAGCATTCCACTAAGGAGAGTGTATTACTTTTTGGATATGGGGGAATTCTTATCATGCTAATCACCACCTACTCTCATTAATTATTTGAGCCTCATTCAAAAAAGAGAGGGAAAACATGAGTGTTTCAATTTTATACCAAGAAATATTCCTTATAACATGTGGAGTGACATGAGTGGAACATACATCATGATACCTTTTTAGGCCTTTGGGGACTTCTACACTTTCTCACTTGTTATTTTCCATTGATGCAGTAGTGCAATAAGCCTCGATCTCCTTCTAGGATAAAGAATGCCACATGTCATAATTTTACTTTAAAATACTCAAAGACCCAAGAATCTACCACATTTTCAATTTAGACGTGATTTCAAACTCTCGACCATTTTTACCATTTGCACTATCTCTCTTTATTTGGGAAAGGGTGCAAGATCCCTCCAACCCTTAATAACATTCATAAAAGTCCCTTGAGATAAACACATGTCCTTTATTTTGTTGATAAGACTATTTATCAACTTAATCATCAAAACATATCAAGTGTAACTTTTCAATTTCATTTGAAGCCCTAGAAACCTCCCTTTTGAACACAAAACAACAAATCCAAGCACAAAAAAAGGCTTGGCTATACCTTTATCTTATAACTATGAATTCTCCTACCATGGGATCTTTAATTAACATTTTGTGATTCCTTTGAATCTATTGAGAGTGTCTTATATCTTTATTAAATTCCCTTAGGAATTTGGTAAGGAGTGGAAGAGCACTCCCACTTGGAAAAATTAAGATAAAGGGCATGATTAATTATGAACATGCATTCTAGTCTTCCAAAAGACTGGGGCAAGCAACTAAACAATTGACACTCATTTAGTTTGGACATGGTAATTTTATATACATGGGTCCAATTTCTCCATTTTAATTTTGGGCACTAACATAGGCTCTTGTTCAGGGATGGGTACCCCCAATAGGTACATAGAGAACACTAGATCGGTCACCTATCTTTTGAGCCACAAAGTCAAAGGATTTCATCATAGAAGCATAAAAAAACATACCATGGGTAATCAAAGTTATAATAGGGTATCCAAAAACAACAAAAAAGGAAAATTAAAGACACAAACTACACAAACATAAATCACAATACACCATATACATATTTATCAAGGCAAACATGGGCTCAATCTAGGAAATGTTTGAGATGTTTGCCATTAACTAGTAGTTCTAAAATTTATCCATCAATATCTCTAAGATAGAATGTATGGTTCCCTATCTGATAATCAATAGTGTAGGGATCCATCCATAGGGAATCAAATTTTCCATGCTTTCCTTTGTCCTCATGCATGCTATCCCATAGTAGAACTAGATCACCAACTTGAAAATCTCTTGGGGTGGCTTTCTTATCAAAGATCCTTTTGAGATGATCCTTAAACTTTACATGCCTCTCATGAGATTATCTTTGATACTTATCAAGCTTGATGATTTGGTCAATCCTTTCTTCATAGTATTTCTTCTTCATTCTTAGTTATTTTTTGCATGAATTGGTAAGTAGGCATCTATAGATTCAAGGGCAAGACAACTTGAGTTCCATAAACAAGATTAAAGGGGTTTTTCCTAGTATATCTCTTTGGAGTTAGTTTGTCCACCCAAATAGCAAACTTCAACTATTCACCCCATTTTCTCTTGTTAACATCTAAAGTTCTCTTGATGATCTTCAATAGATTCTTATTATTAGACTTGGCATGTCCATTTCCTTATAGATTGTGATTGGAAGCATATGATAAATCAATCCCATAATATTCACACAATGCACTTAGTTTTTTGGCTATAAAGAATGTAACATTATCACACATGATTTTGAGTGGCACCTTGAATTGACAAATCATGTTATTTAATAGGAAATCAATGAATACCTAGTGGGTTGATCTTCTAGTGGGGATTAATTCAACCCTTTTTTTAAATTAGTCAGTAGCCACTAGGATCCATTTGTGACTAGCACTTGAGGCATCTAATATTTCACCCATGAAATCCATCCCCTATTTCCTAAAAGGTCCCTCAAAAGAGATTGATTTTAAGGGAAGTGATCCATATGCATTCATTCTTCTAGAGAACTACTAACATTCTTCACATCTTCTTATCATGGCAGCAACATCTTTGAATAATGTGGGCCATGAATACTTATCCCTCAAAATTTTGTGTGCAATGACTTTAGGAGTGAAGTGACCACCACACACACCACTATGGAACTTTTCAATCATTGAAGATATCTCACTATCCAGTAAACATATCAAGAGAACACCATTTGGGTTCCTCCAAGCTATGTTATCTTGTAACAAAAGATACTTTTGGGATACTAGCTTCAGTGTCCTCCTTTGATTTTTATCTAAATGAGAGGGATAATTCAAAGTCTTTAGATAATAGACTATATCTTTGTACCATGGAGATTGGTTGTACTTAGATATATGGTTATAAATCACCCTTTCTTCATTATTCACTTCAATAACCTATAAATTTACTTCAGTCATTAGTTTATCCAGACCCATGCCTCTGACCAACTTAGTTATTTGTATCTTTAGGTCATATTCTTGAATTTTATTGACCCATCAACACCTTTTATCAATACATTCATTTTTAGTTAATATGTCCTTCACCATAGTATGGGGGAAATAGGATACAATCTTTGAACTCAAAATGTAAGATCTGAATTACTTAATAGCCTTTAAAAAAGCAAAGGATTATTTCTCCATTATGGTATATATTAGCTTAGATCCTTGTAATTCCTTGCTGAAAACATCAATTTGATGCTCATTACCTTCATCATTCTTTTATAGCATCACTATGGCAATAGTATGTGTAGAATCAAATGAAAATATTTGGAAATCTTTTATATAATCTAGACTAGCAAGCACTAAGGTAGTTTTAAAAGCTACCTTGATATCTTAAAATGACTAGGTGGCCTTCTCCTCGCACTTTATAGTTTGATCCTTCTTCAACATTAAAGTGATAGATAGGGTAATCTCTATAAATTTGGAAACAAATCATCTAAAAAAATTAAATTGGCCAAAGAAATATTGAATACCTTTCTTGGTTTGTGGGATGGGTACTTTGTTAATGGCCTTCACCCTTTTAGGTCTATCATGATACCTTGTTAAGATATAATGTGTCCCAATAACTTTTCCTTTTTTACTCGAAAGTGGAATTTTCTAGGGTTGAGGAAAATCCCAAAATCCCTAAATATAGTAAGAATTTGTTCCAAATGCACCAAGTGGTCTCTTCTCTTCTTGGAATACACTATAACATTATCTTGGTATACATCAATGAACTAGTTCATCAGTCTAGTGAAAGATACATCTATTTCTCTTTGGAATTGGCACCTATATTTATCAAACCAAAATACATTCAAACATATGCATAGGCTCCCCACAGGGTAGTGAAAGTAGTCTTGGACCTTTTAGATTCCTTAACTACCACCTAGTTATAACCAGAAAATCCATCAAGAGTTGACAATAGTTTAGACTTAGTGACATCTTGGATCATGTTGTCCATGTTAGTTAATTTATTATTTTCCTTTAAGGAATCCTTATTTAAGTTTTAGAAATCAACATAGAGCTAAATGTCTCCATTTTTCTTTCTGATAGGAATTAAGTTTGTTACCCATGATGAATATTTGATGGGTTTAATGATCCCAGCATCCCTTTTTTTTTTTAATTCTTCCTAAAAAATAGTAGCCAAGATGGGATTTATGGGCCACTATTTTTGGTAGAATGGTTTTTCCAGGGTAGAGTGGAATAACATGTTGGAACAAGTCTTCCCTATAAGCCTTCAACTCTAAATATGACCATGCTAGGTAGTCTTGGTACCTTTCTAATAGCATGATGAAATTTTCCTTTTTCTTCTTTCTCAGGTGGGTACCAAGACAAATCTTCCTTAGATTTTCTTGTATCCCAATATTAATCTTGGTCACATCCTTTGATATATAAATGTTTATAGATTTGACTCTATCAGCTCCATTAAAAGTTGCTTCCAAACTAACCAATCCTCTAGGGATAGTATTAGTATTTAACTAGATTATTTCCTTTCCATATAAGGTTTATTTTCCATCATAAACATGTACAATAGAGTCCCAATCTGTAATGGTTCCTTCAAACTCATCTATATAGCACAAAAACCTCTTTATTTGATCATCATTATCAAATACTTAACAATGATCAATGTTATCTGTGACAAAGGGTCTTATCAATATCTCAACGTCATTCTCACAAGAAGGATTTCCATGTTTGACCTTAAATTTTTTATCCCTATTCACAATCATATCTTCCATGTGATTAAGCTCTTAGGCATGGTATTTATTATTGAATTTGTCAAACCATTCCAAGCAGTCCCATACAACATTCTGGTACTACTTCAACCTTTTCTACTTCATACTGTAAATATCTCAAACCTATTTCACCACTAGTTATGAATCAACCTTAACTAAAAACTTCTTAAATCCATATTCATAGGTGATTTAGATGCTAATTAAGAGTGCTTCATATTCTACAATATTTTTTATGTACTCAAAGGCCAATTGAAAAGAGTATTTGTAAACTTAGCCATCAAAGGTATATAGAATAACCCCAACCCCATTTTCAATGTTTGAATATGCTTCATCAAAATGCCTAGTCTAAATGGAATCTTTGGGATTGATACCAGAGTTAGGAGGCAGCTCTATGTACTCAACACATCTCAAAAAATTCCTAATGTCTATATCCACATATAACACTTCATTTAGTTGGTACTTAGGATCCTCTAAGACATGAAATATTTATGGCTCCGAATTTAGGCAAACCAGTTTCCCATCCATAAGTATAGTGGCATAGGATAGATCCATCTAAATACTACCTCTAATACTAGCATCCCATTTTTTGGATAGCAATATACCCTAATTTGGTGAATAATCAACAACAATGATGTCCATGCTAAAAAAAATTTCAAGGTATTACATGATTTGTACCACCAATCCTTTGACCATGCCAAAACTAGGTATTTATCTATAATCCATGGTGAGGCATCATCCATATTTTGAAATTATCCTTATGAAAAGTTCATTCAACACAACTAGTGACATGATATTACAAGATACACTAGAGTCAAACATGTAGTTGTGGACAATTAGTTGATTAATTAACATGGTGGTATAAAATGGGTCAACATACATCTGACTCTCTACCAATGTTGTTCCCAAGTATACCTTTAGGTGATTCTCAAGATATCTTGAGGTTGTTTCACCTTCCACAAGGAGAGTGAGAGGAAGCTCAACTTCAGTAATTTTAATAGTAGTGATTTTCTCTATGAATGTCAAATACTCAAAAGCTCTTTTCCTATGCTCTAAAATTCCAAGCAATTCCAAAAAGGGTACTATGACCTTTAGTTGACTCAATACATGGGCCAAATCACAAATATTGTATTTAGGTAAAGGAGTGTTATTAGGTAAGCTTGTAACATTTTCATTTGGGATACATCCTTCAAGAGTTAGGGGAATAAAAGTAGGAAAAATAGCACTCTTAGCTTCACTTTTTAAGGGAGGCTTCCTAAGTTCATCCTTCTTGGAAATGCTATACAATAAAGGAGTTAGATTCTTGGCTTGGGTACTTATTGGTTTGATACTATAGGCTACAAAACCAATCTTGGTAGAACCTTGTGCCTCCTTACCCCCTTTGGTCCCTTTTTCTTTAGTCTCTACTTTAGGAGCAATATAGTCTCTATATTTTGGAGGAGAATTTTGGTCCTCAAATTTTACTCCTTTTCTTGGATAATTACTACATAGATCATCATCTATCAGTCCTCAACTTATGGAGGAGAGTCTCCATATTTTTATTTCATCATTGATCTTATAAACTCAAAGTCATGAACTAGTAAGTTATACTCATGTATGATGTTTATTTCCTAGACAAAATCTAGGGATGAGACCCTTACATTTTCACATGCTCTCGATAATGCTTGAATAGTGGTAGCACCCATTAACTCTATTGATTGAAAAGCAACCATCACATCTGGTTCATCAAATTGGAAAGTAAAAAATTCATATGTTGGGGTATCCTCATAATTAGGGACAATTAAGGCACTCATAGATTCCTCTTTGAAAGTGTAACTCTTCATTTCTTGTAAGTCAACAATGTAGATATCATCTTCATCAGATGCAGTTTCAAATCCATCTACATCTTGACCACCATCACTAGTTATGATATAAGGGGGATGAGGGAGGAAACATTTATCACAATAGTTGATGTCACAATTGACTATGTTGATTTTTACAGCTAAAGGATCTGGTACTTCCCTTCCACTTCTCTGGTTCTAGTTTCTTTCATGTTTATCATCCCTTGCCAGGCCTTTTCCCTTATCATTATTCTTAGCTTGGAAAGGTAGTCTAATATGACCCTAATCTTAGGGATGATTATTTTCATCTCTCTTATGGTCTCTCATGTTATCATGATTATAAGGACCTTGAGACATCCCCTTTTTATTTCTAGTCAATTTGGAAGAGATCTCTTTCACTACAATGGCCAAAGTCTTTACCATTTCTTCTAGGCCTACTCTCTTGTGGGAGGATTGAGGCTTTTCAAGATTCACTAGCCTAAAATCAACCCTCTTTTTTAAAGGCTTACCCACAACTCTGATATTATTTTCTAATTAGATAGCCAAATTGAAAGCCATCCTTAGATTTGTGGGAGCCTTATCTTTGAGATAATAGGCTACCTTATTATCAGATTCATCACAATACTTAATCAAAGAAGTATAACCATTAGGTCTGATGTCTTTTGGTATCCTCCTCGATACCTTACTAAATCTAGAATTGAAATCATTCACACACTCATTAAGATTCTTCCTAAGGTTCTTAGACTCGGCAGGCAAGAATCTAGGGTCTATACTATCACCATATTGCATCTTAAATACATAAATCATAGCTTACCATGTATCTATGGATCTATCAAGGAGGAATTTGGACAATTCCTGAGCCTCATCCTCAAGTGTCCTCATAAAGATTTTTATACATACATATTATAGATCTATCTCACAATCTGTAATGACATTTAAGAAGGCTTTTATATGTTGTTCCCTAAACACTACATTGTTCCCTTAAAACTTGGGTAATACATTTCTAATATTCATAGGGACCTCATTTGGGAAACTAGGCATAACATTAAAGTTAATAGGTCTAAACCTTGGGATCATAAATGGTCTATTTATTAGCCAGGCCTTGATCATCTTCTCCATCATTATCATTGTCTGCATTAAACATCCTCCTCTTTACATCAAAGTCTCCCATTTATGAATTTGAAGATAAACTAGGGGATGGTTGAGGATGAATACTATGTGGAGGACTCAAAGGAAGAGAAATAGATTAAATCCTTAGTGGCCTAGTAAGAGGGGAAATACTTCTTTGTAGAGAAGGAGACATACTCATAGGGAGCTCAAATTGATGTGAAGTGATCTAGTATCCTTAAAATAAAGGGATATTATAGAAAAGGTGTAAATATAATGGGGGATGAACTGATCAAGCCTTATTTGATTTCTTGAGTTTTGGCCCATAATAGGTTTCCACACTTGTTTTCCTCTAGATGGAACTCTTAACTCAGGGACAAGCTCTTTTCTCTAAAAAGAAGACCTAATACCCTCCAAATTTATAGATCTAAAGAAAACTTTTTAAAATAGAGAAGAGTACATATAGTAGGCACTAATAGTTGAACCTTGATATAATGGAGTTTCCACTAGAATTAGAACTTCTAGACCAAAAAAACAAGGCTATACACAACAACTGATAAGATAACAACCTTCAAACATTTAAAACAAATTTAAGAATATTGAGTAACTTCTCACAAAATAGAGGTGAACATCCCTATCATAGTCACCAAAAAAAGATATAAATATGTCAATGAACCAAGGATGAACAACTCATTATGCTAACAATAGAGAGTGAAACAAATAAAACACTTATAACTCTTCTACAAGTATGTCCCCATAACAAAGGTAATAAAAGATCTCTCTAGCAAGGGTAGCAAAAAAGTGCTTGTTCCTAGTTTTACACCTCTATCATTCAAACTTGCATACTTGAAGAGGGTGGTAATCAAAGATGAAAATTTGTTGGTATGTCATTACTAATTGGGAAAGGCTTAGCATCTAAAATGGACTGAATGGAAGAAGTGACTAAGAGGCACTTACAAAGGGTATGGTTAATTTCGTACTACTTTTAGCTCTACCTAAATGAAGGTGAGAGGACCTAATAAGGTAGCTTTCTAACATGAAGGATTTTGGCACTTTAATATTTATGAGGATTGTTAGTACAAAAGGCTAAATAATGACCAAAGCATAACCAAACTTATACACTTTACTCAAGAAGGGTTGTCATGTGAAATGCATAAATACTTTACATCATATACAAGCTACTAAAGATAGATGAGAGTGCGGCTAAAATTTTCATTTTGGAAATTATTTCAAACAATATGGAATAGGTGATAATTACAAAACTAAGATTTATAGCATACATAGTGAATACACTTTAAACATGCAAGGTTATGTGCATCCATAAGGTAAACAACACTTATGATATGTAAACAACATGTTATCTATAGGGTAAAAACATATTTATTTGAATGATAGACAAAGGTGTGGATGGATAGTAAGTGAGCATGGAGAAGTTTACAAAATAGCTATACTATCTTCATTAACAAATGATGTGAAATTTAGAAATAGGTAAAATAAAATCATGCACAAATTATCCTCAAAAGTTTATAAGCAATACTACAAATCACCCTTCAAGAACTCCCTATAACTAAATTCATGAGCCTAAGACTACCCTTAAAAAAGGTTATCAATTCTCTATTCCCAAATCTCAAAATAGAAAGGATTTTATACTCTAGTTGTAGACCTTAAATGACTACCATGAAGAAGAATACTTCAGATAACCAATCTATGAGCATGTAAAATAGAACATTGTACTTCAACAATAATAAGGAACAATAAACCATGAACAGATTTAATTTATCAATTGAATCAAAGCTAAATATAATATGTCTTAAAAATTATATAATAGAACACTATGTAAAACAATTCTATAGCAAGGGAAACATTTTGAATGTTCACAAAGCCTGCCAATGATTTTACAATAGAAATCAATGTGGCACTAGAAAATCACATAGGGAAGACTCTCTAGGATATAGCTTCAGACTCAAAAATTAACAGACCTTTTTAAAGGGATAAATGCCCTTTACTTATACAATTTATCTAAGCTTAGCACATTCCTAGATATGATCCAACTAGAAAATTCTTTCATGAGCCTGGATTTTATTGTAACAAACATGATTCTTCATATTTGTGTTCATGATTTTGTGATGATGAAAAATATGATAATCCACTATGGTAGAATATTTTCAATTATACATGTGGAGAATAATTATGCAAGGGATAAAATAACCTTAGTCTCTTTATGCAATCAAACAAAAAATGTCCCTTTCCTATACACATGATTATTCAAACTAATTTTGACAGGGATGTGCCACTAATAGGTGAATTATAATGGTTTCCTAGAGGGAAATGAGAAGAAAAGAGACAAAGGAAGAATGAATAAGAAGAAATAAAAGGAATGAGGAGTGGTTCTAGCTTAGAAGTAACCAAAATACTTGATCATGCTCTAGAATCGATGTTGATAACTGAATCCTTTTCCAACCTATTCTTGTATTTTGTATATTCATCAATCATAGAGGAAAGATCTTTTTTGTTTAGGTCAGCATGATACTTTAATTTTATTCTATATTCCTCAACCCAAGTGGCAACCTTTTGAAGCACAACCTATTTCTACCCCATTAATTTTTTGAGTTGGTCATAAGATTTCTCAAGTGATATCAACTTCCTTATTTTTTTGGAATCAAAGGCTCCTTATGGTGCATCGATGAGGATTTTTATGGAAATTTTTATTGCCTCTTCCATCAAGTCACTTGCACCACCAATGTTCACCATTTGTCTAAGGGAGGTGTTTATTTACTTCATAGTAGTCTTGAGAGTCTACTCTTCCCCTTTCAAATCAAAGATGGCATCCCTAAGCATCATCAAACTATGCTTAATTGCAAACAGGTATTCCCTATCCCTTTTATGATCATCGAGAGTGATGATTTTCTCTACCACTAAAACATCAATGCCCATAATACACATTTTATCCACCTTAAGCTAGATCTTTTCCCAGTTCTTTATGTTTACATCATAAAGGAACATCTAAGCTTCACAATTTCTCCTTTTATCCATTATGTCATCCAAAGATTCTAGTGTTAAGTGGATTATTTCTTTGGCTCTAGTGCTTAAATCCTTTTTCCATTCTTTTGTGGTGCCTCTTATGGACTTCAAATAATCACCTCAACGAAGGTCTAGTGATCCAATAGAGAAAAGAGGAAGGTCTAGATCCTTAATGGTAGTCAGAGTTACTACCAAAGGCTCACTCAGTAACATTTTCAACTACTAGATCATAGCCTAGTTTTCCACCTTCAATTCTTCTATGGTGGCTTTATCTTTATTCATTCTTTGTGCCACCATGTTAGCCAAGACTTGTGAGCTAAGCTTCAACTCATTTCATGATGGCTCCCTGAGATTATAATTGTAGATGGAGTAACTTTCTAGGGGAGCATCTTTATTTAATGTATTAGGTGGAGGGATAACTACCTCAACATTCCATTATCCCTTGTCAATGTAGGTGGCTCTATAATGTGTTATGTCCTTCTTAGGGGGCTTGGCCTTATGCTTCTAAATAATCTTCATTACATCAATGTCCCATATCTTTCTCATAATATCTTACTTCTATATTACTTGCTTTATGACCCAAAGAAAAGTATTAGTTTAAAATCCCATAGAAGTTATATACATTATGGATGACCTTGAGACAACAATGGGTGGTGTTAATGATGAACTAACCATAGGGAGTACCATAGGCTTGGGTTGTGGGCTCATAACAAATTATTCAATGTCTTCATCACTTTTTTTCTCACTTCCATCCCTCTCTATTCCATGTTTCTTCTCTAAAGTTGGGTTTATTTATTCTAAAACTTCAAAAATTGACCTAGGTTGGTGGGACTCCACAAGTAATTTATCGATGGAGCTCCCTTGTTCCATGGGCTAGCTAGAAGGCCCTATAACCACTTCATCTTCCTTAATTGGTTGAGTCCCTAGGTTAGAAGAGGCTATGGTAACTTCCTTATTTCACTTAGGCAACTCTTCACCAATCATGGCCTTGGGACCTTTAATATGGGCTAGATCATGAATCTCAATGAGAGGAATGAAACCTCGAGGTACTTCAATGGAAGTAACACTCCCCAAGATACCTTCCTTATCATACTTTTTTGATAGATACAACTCCTTATTTGATTTAAAATGGGTAGGGGTACCCTTTTACAAGTTTTCTCCCCTACCTTCCTCTATATTTACCTTCTCCTCTAGTGTTGAACTCAACACCTTTAGAGGGGAAGGAGCATCTAACACTTCTCTGATAGGTGCATGTTCTTCTTTTTATTTCTTCACATCAGCATTACCAATGGATACTTGGTCATCATGATATGGCTCACCCCCACTTCTTCCATTAGATTTTTGAATGTCCCCAACTTCATGAGCCTTGTCCTAACTAGGCGACTGAGAAATGACATTTTTAACAAAAGCCTCTATATCTAGGGGAGTTGCCTCTTTCTCAAGAGGGACTTAAGCTTCGATAGCCACCTCAGCTCCAACCTATATAACATCATTAAAAGACAAAGGGTCATCTAAGGTTAAGGCACCTTCCTCATCACCTCTTATTTATATGACTGAAGGTCCTTATTCTGTAAACAAACCCATTATCAAGACCTTTATTAGGGTTTGAGGCCTCTCTCTATGAGTCTTTTGCCCAGTCTTCACTTGAGGAGGAGTGAAGTCATGTTGTTTCTTCATCACTTTAACAATAGGTATATTTTCATCTAAATCCTCCTCCTCACTCATATCCCTTATTCTTTGGGCATACAAGGCTTGGTCCTCTCTTCTCTTCATAGGGATTTCTTTGGATAGTGGGTCTTTGATTACAACCTCTTTCTTCTTTATTCGTGACCTACTTCTACCTTCTTAACTCTCTTCTACTTTGGTTTCTCTTCTTGGTCCTCACCTCCTCTCTTTATTTAATATATTATTAGGGGAGGATTAACTACCACTTGTTGTGTAGGTGGAGCATGTAGGGTGGTAGTCAGGCTAGCCATAAAAATAGATGTTAGAATGGTTGGTACTATTGGGACTTCCTTTCCTAAAATGGATATGGGGGTGGCACTATCCAACATGACCTATCTTATAATAATCTTAAGCTTGTTATTTTTGAAAAGGATAACCCAACCTTGGATTGTACTATTATTATCTTCTCCACATCCACTAGTTTGGTGAACTCAATCTCCCCAAGCTTGAATTTTCCCTTACCTATTATAGTTGGTGAGGGAGCCACAGGGTCACCATTATATGCTAATATTAAATCCTTCAGATCTTTAACCTTCATCAACTCTTGAAAGATAGGAGTATCATATATGCCAAGGTTGACCCCATGCTACTTAAGCCTTATGAGGGTTCTCTTCATGATTCATACTGATCTCCCAGGGATGGAATCATCCTCTTGACCACTAACATTTGGTTGGGTGATAGGCTAGTCTTCAATGTTATTTGTGTTTTACAATGAATACAATGTCAATTGGTCATCCACCATGTCTTTGGGGATGGGAGAAATGTTGTATGCTATAACTTCGTACACTATCAGCCTCATAAATTCCCATTTCTATACATCTTCCTTAGTGGTGCCATCAAACTAGATGTCCTCATATTATGATTGGTGTAATATCACATTAGTAGCCATATTTACCAACCACCTTATGTCATAATTAGGTTTAGGTGGAATCTTATCAAGTGCATATAGGCCCATCTCTTGCTCTAACCCCTTTGCCTTGGAAACTAAAGGACATAAATAATACCCTATTACCATAGGAAATTTGAAAGGATTGTTGATCTTCTTAGCTATGATCATTTCATGAGGTAGAAACATTTATCAACTCAGTTCCAACACCACCAACTTATCATCTAGATACCTTAGCAACTTGTACGGAGACCCCGAGTACCCACTGACCTTGATATATGTGAATGTTCTGAATTATATGTATGTGGTGCCATACTTTTCAATTACTTGTTTTGATATCATAGACATCCTATTGAGATCCTCAAGGATAAAAATCACTCATCATGTGGTTGAAGAAGAAATTATGAACTCTATAAAAATTAATCTTGAACCCTTCTAGGGTAACTTCTGGGTATACTTCATGTATTCTCATTCTTGAAGGGTTCTTGGTGAGCCCTCAAAAAGTCCTATTGTGCAGTAGGTTATACATCAAGTAAGAAGACATGTAGAAAGTACCTACAAAAACTTCTTTAGAAATAATTGTAGCTTGGATCTGCATCATTTGCATATGTAGCTTGTCACTGAGTATGGCTACCCAGTTTAGCTTCGTCTTCCCTTCCAACACATAGATCATAATTAGGAACATCCATGGTTCAAAAAAAATTTGGTAGGCACTCCATAGATCCTAGTGGTCATGGAAATAATACACTAAGGTAGTTCATTAAACTCTACCAATTTCAAATTCTTAGACATATTTGGAGACCTTTTGTCTTTTTTTTTTGTGAACCAATAAGAATTTACAATTTCCCATATTGACTTATCATCCTTTTTAGCATACACCTATCATTCCTTTAAGGAAAGTGTAATGTTTTCTAGTTGGGGGGAATTTTGAGCATGGTACTAAGGGTCAAAAGGGTGAAGAATCACATAACTAAATGACTACCATCAACAACATTCTGTGTCTAGTTGGTGTGATTGATTACACACAATAATGAGTTTTGGGTATGGAGTATCCAGGGTGAATGCTTCTGTAGGTGAAATATAACTCATGTCGATGTTAGAAGCTACCTGGGGGTTTTAGGCTATTTTAAAAAATTTAATAGGGCCCAAAAATCTAACCCCATAATATTTGTATCCCTAATTAAATCCAAAATTGAAACAATATTACCCTTTATTGGGGTTGAAGATGCTGCCATCTTTCTCTAGCTCTCTAGTGAAATATCTTAATACTAGACAAAAGTTTCCTCAAACAACCCTCAAGCTATCTCTTGAATCCTCTCAAAGAACAAAACATAAGGAGAAAATAAGAAACTTACTATTTAATCTAGAGGGCTATACACACTAAAATCTAAAGGTCTATGAAGAATTCATTGTAATCATGCTCTCACATCACACTTAGCTAGGGCACATAATTAATTCAAAGTAATGAATGCAAGATCTAAATGCAAAGGGTAATTTTAGAATGAATACAAATACCTAAGTTATAATATCTTGCATTTCAATATTAGGGTTACCATTAATGATCTAAAGCCCAATGGTTAATCACCACCTACTCTTATTAATTATTTGAGCCTTATTCAAAAAAGAGAGGGAAAACATGAATGTTTCCCTTTTATGCAGGTTATCTTCCTATTAACATGTGGATTTACATGAGTAGAACATACATCATGATACCTTTTCAGGCCTTTGAAGACTTCTGCACTTTATCACTTATTATTTTCCATTGGTGTAATAAGCCCTGAGCTCCTTCTAGGATTAAGAATGCCATGTTTCATAATTTTACTTTACAAGTCTGGGTGTTTGGGCCTTTAAGGAATTTTTAGATAATTCCCACCAAGAGGTAAGTGGGGTGATCTTCAAAAAAGGGTCAAAATTGATAAAACCCCAAGGAGCTACCATGTGGCATCACTTTTCTTATAAGTTTAGATATTTGGGCCTTAATGAATTTAAGCACCATGCCCACCAAAAGGTAAGTGGGGCAATTTTATAGAAAGGCCTAAAATACCCAATGCCATGAAAATCTACCATGTGTCTAATTTAGACATGAGTTTAGATTCTCGACCATTTTTACCTTTTACACTAGCTCTCTTTATTCAAAAAAGGGTGTGAGATCCCTTCGACCCTTGACAACATTAATAGAAATCCCTCAAGATAAAAACATGTCTTTCATTTGGTTTATCAAACTATTTCTCACCTTAATCATCAAAACATATCAAGTGTAACTCAACAATTTCATCCTGGGCCCTAGAAACCTCCCTTTTTAACACAAAAAAAACAAATCCAAGCATAGAGAACGGCTTGGCTAACCTTTATCTTCTCATTATGAATTTTCTTGCCATGAGATCTCTAATCAACATTTCATGATTCCTTCAGATCTATTGAGATTGTCTTTTCTCTTCAAGAAATACCCCTCAAGAATTTGGCAAGGAGTGCAAGAAAACTCCCACTTGGCAAAATCAAGATAAGGACATGATTAATTACAAACATGTATTTTGATCTTTTAAATTACTAGGGAAAGTGACTAAAACATTGACACTCATTCAATTTAGACATGAGAATTTTATTAATAGGGGCCCAATTGTTCCAATGCAATTTTAGGCACTAACACATAGTTCCACTATGTGTGTAGTGAGGCATATCTAGATTAAAAACTAACATTTCTCAAATAAAAGGTTTAAAGTCCCATGAAATCTTAAAATGTGGTCTAAATGATAATTTTTTCAAACTTAGTATGTTTAGGAACTTGGTCTAGAAGGCAAATGGTCTAAACTTGGCCTAAAAATGGAGTTGTTCTCCAAAAATTTGATCAATGGTAAAATTAGTCTAAAATGTCTTCAAGGTATAAATGTCAAATATCTCACAAAAAATTTCAAATGAAAGGATAAATCTGAATGCATTTTGGTAAAAGTGTTTCAAACAACTTTAATCTAAGTCTAAAAAAGAAAAAGTTTCTAGGTTTTTTAGAACAAGGCACAAAGTTAGGATCAAAACAACTAGGTTTAAAACAAGAGTTAAAATGCTAGGTATTTTGGAAACATGACACAAATATAGACTTGAAACACATTAGGACTAAGAGGAAAGGTAAAATTCTAGGTATTTTGGAAACATGACACAAAATGTAGACTTGAAACAAACTAAGCCTAAAATGAAAGTAAAATGCTAGGTCTTTTGGAAACATGACACAAAAGATAGACTTGAAACAAACTAAGCCTATAATTAAAGGTAAAATGCTTGGTATTTTAGAAACATGACACAAAATCTAGACTTGAAACAAACTAAGCCTAAAATAAAAACTTGTAAGGTAATTAATCTAACAAGTTTGAAAACACATGGACTTAAACTAGGCGTATGGATTCAAACACAAACTTGACCACTGGTAAAATACATTTTAATTTATACAAATTCATAAAAATAATTGGTAAAATCAATTCCAATTAGGCAAAAATAATAACAAGGAGTAAAACATTCAAGCCCAAGTGATGAGCATGACTCAAATGTAAATTAATTGTGCTTAAGGTTGTACTTGGAGAGAGAGTTTTGGCCTTCTTTATAAAAAATAAAAGAGACATGAGGCACATAAAAAACATCACATCTAATATTTTAGGCATAAATATAATCAAATCAAGCAAGGAATTAATCCAAGTTGCACAATCTAAAAGTGAGATGTAAACATCTAAGTCAAAATTAAGCAAGGCATAGGAATGAACCAATCAATGTTTGAATTTGAACTTCACAAGACCAATTTCAAACTTGGTTTAGAATGCTTGGGTTATCAAATAAACAAATTATAGACCAAATTGGATAGCATAAATATACCAAACATAGACCAAAAAGCATATGTGGTTTTTAAACTTTAATTTGGCACAAGGTAAAGGGTTTTAAAACAAAATGAGTAGAGTGATGACCCTATCTTACTCAAAAGGTATAATGAATGGATTTTTTAAAATTTATAAAGCACAAAAACTTTAAATGAAATGGGAAGTGTAATTATTCCCATTTCAAATAAGTGACACAAACACAAAAAAAAGTTTGAAACAAATGAATAAGGTAAAGTATGGTATCAAATAGATGGCATAACACCTCTTTAGGCTAAAAGGGGTGTATAAACATGACTTGATTTGTATGTGGTTTGGATATACAAAGTAATTTTTGACTCAAAACAATTCAAGTAAAATGAAAAGACAAAAAAATACCTAAGTGTATCATCATCTGATTCCTGAACACTAACAAGGTGGCTTCGTATCATAAAATTCTATCTATATACTCATTGAGAGGAAATAATTTTTTAATCCAAAAATTTAGATGCACATGAAAATTAGGGGTTTTATGCCCCCTCTTCTCTCAATAATTAGTATGGTGACATGGAAATTTGGATTACTTTCCCTTCGTTGACAATATTTCTATAATAAGTGGGGTTTGTGTAAAACTATAAGTTTTATGCATTCTAGATGGTCCCAAGTGTGGTTAACACTAGAGATGCAATCACATCAATTGAGTTCATAATGGATACCTTAATATGAAAGTTTATATTCCTTTTCATATCAACTCTATCTATATACTTCTTAGTGTATTATGATGTTTAGCTAGACCTAACTCAGGTTTTTTGTTATGATCAGAAAGGCTAGCCATTCATCCCCTTGGTAATGAAAATATTATATTCCCTAATTTATATACCACATTATATAATGGGGTTGAAATTATTTTGAGATATGAAATCTTAGGTCAATGCTTCCCTAAATAACCTATGAGGAGGTGATGAATTCTTGCCCACAAGCTAAGATGCAACAAATAAATATATAAGGACTTTAAGGTCATTTTAGGATCACCCAAGTCACTCAAATATTTGGAAGTGCCTTAGTGAAATTCCTTATATTCTTGGACCAAACAAAAAAATTAATGGACAAAGCACATTCGGTAACCTGAGTTCCCTAAAGGGGGTGAGGGAGAGCATACGCATTATGTCTATTTTGCAAAAACACATGAAAAATAAAAAATTGATAAACAAGAAAGATATTAAGAGAAATTAGTCTATGTTTATGTTTATTTTTAAATCCCAAAGTTAAATGTGATGTGAAATTTATCCCCTTGGCTTTGTTTGTTGATTTTTTAACTTTGAAAAATAAAAACAAAGCAACTAAACAATTTTAAACACCAAATGTAAATGTTATTTGAACTTTTAAAGTGTTAAAAATGTCTTTCCAGGCCTTTGGATACTAAAAAAAGTGTTAATGGGTTTTATTTCTTAGAATATAAAAATCAAATGAGTAAATAATAATTAAATTTTAGCTCTTGGGTTTTATATCTTTTTCACACAGGGTGATATCATCATTCTACAAAGTGATCTCACCATACTATAGGGCAACCTTGCTATGTGATAAAGTGATCTCATTATTCACATGACAATATCATCATTTGATAGATTTATTTGGCAAAAAATTTTGGTTCAAAGTGATCTTGTTATTTTTTTGACAAACCCATCATTTTACTAGACAACCTTGATAATACGTAAATAGATATTGCCGATCTACAAGAACACATACAAAATAGAAAAAAAAACATAATATTCAATCTCACCATTCTCATAGGTGAAATAATTGTTTCTAAAGATGATATTACCAATACATAGGGTGATTTTTCTATTGGATATAATGATCTCACCCTTTATAGGGTGATCTCATTGTTTGACCTAGAAGACATAAAAATGGAAAAATTAGCAAGAAATCAAGAGCTTAACCTCTACAATGAAATCCTCTTAACTCTAAAAGGTTCCCAAGATACTCCATTAATTCTTATGGTGTGTGTAGTCCCATAAATCATGCCATTATGTTAAATAAGTAATTTGACATAGAGGGGAGATTAGTATCATGTTAGCCAGGAAATCAAATCAAAACAAACACACTAAAGACTAACACCTCTAGCCTTGACACTCAAGGAGATAGAGAAATACTATATACACTATAAATTTATACCATTTTATTAATAATAAATGTGTCTTACCCATTCTCTAAATTTTTTTAAATTATTTAATATAATTCTACCATTTACTGTCTAATGTTGTGTAGATACTATAGTTAATGATCATTTTACCTAGGTAATTAGTTAACCATCCCTAAATCCTAGTAAAATATCCTCAAGATTATTAGGGGTAAGTTGTTTTAAAATCCCTAACAACCTCTTCATACTCAAGCCTCATTAAAAACTAATTTGGACTAAGTTTAATTTAGGATCTTGAGTTTTTATAACCAACAACTTAAACTTAGACTGAATCAGTAATGATTACCCTGATCATCATCTATCCTGTTAGGATTGATGTCAATTTATAGCTAGTCCACCCTCAAGGTTAATGATCTTAATTTTACTACACCATAATGCTAACAAAATTCCCCTAGATTAATATGAAATAATTCCATCCCTATTTTAGTCTATCTACACTCTATTCAAAGCCAACCACATCCTTGCTAATGAAATATTTCTCTGCATCATAAGAAGCTTTTTCATAGGTAAGTATTATGTTTACTATCATAATTCTATTTATATGAACTAGTGATGATTATAGAATCCTTTTAGAATCTTTTAAATACCTCCTTAGGCCTCATCCTAAGTATTTTATCACCCATTGTAAGAATCAACCATGATTCTTTATAGATTGACATCGATTGCCTAAATAATACCAATTATGAGATAATCAAAATTGATCCTTGTGCTTTTATTTCTGTCTACAACCTGAGACTAGATTAGTAATCTTAAGTGTTTATAATTTACTACTTCTAAGTCATAAAATCATGCATAACTATCTATAGATGGCCTTGCTTGGTGTTGTACATGATGTGGTTTCAATTCATGACTTACCCATAATTCCTCATCCCTTATTTGCTAATCAAAGTGACATATTTTTTGAGTTAGAACTTTGCAAGATTGTCTTTGCCCTGACTCTAGAATCCATCACCAAGAAATTATAATAAATTAAAGAACAAGAATACTTAGTCATAGCATATTATAATGAATGTTTTGATAATATCTATGCAATAGATTGATTTGTTTCATTTTAGTTTCATAATCTTATCACATGTTTTATTGTAATTCATCTCACTATAGTATCCTCTTGATTACATAAAATAGTGGATTGACATCCTTTTAAGGAAGTATACCACTTCCTAGAATTGATCTTGTATTAGGTAGTCTAACCATCTATCTTATTAATCCAATCTTGTCCAAGTTGTATTTGTTGTGTAGGTAGTCCTTCCTAGCCAAAAAAGAGCACCCACCTTACTAGATCAATGGTGCACATCCCCATCAAAGGTATTCTTATTTAAACCCTATATCATTTATATTTTTAGTAAGTTAATTTTTATTAATAAAATGAACCAAAAAAAATTAAAACATTCTAGCATGTCTGGTGGGACCCCTAAGGTCTCATTTTTCTTATTTTTTTCATTGTGAAATTATTTAGTAGTTACAGTTTTCTTGATTGTTTGCTTTCATTCAAAACATGAAAAATCCAAAAATTCTTACTTTTCCTTTTAAATTTAAAAGTGAATTGTATTCATCCTTTGCTTTCTTAGGTAATTCATATAGAGTAATCTAGGTGGATCAATGTATCATAGTAATCACACTTCTTCACATATAACCAAAACCACATAATCTTAAAATAAGCATTAAAACATTTTCCTACCTAGAGGTTAACCCACTTGGATTTCATCACTAAGGGGAAAACTGACTTGATGTACCATCTAAGTATACAAATTATGGAAACAAGTATAAAGGCTAAGCACCCAACACCCTTATTATTGTAGTGTGTGAATTTATGGGGTAGGCCCCAATACCAAGCCACATATTTTCTTCCAACATTGAATTAGGCATCAATTTACCTTCATGTATATATAGGTTTCCATCCTGAAACAAAACCCAAAACCATCTTTAGATTACCATTTTTTAGTACCCTCATTAACCCTTTTCATTACCACATTCTAAATTTAGTTTAGTACAAATATAAAATCTCTTAATTACATTTAATAATTTATTTTGTTTGTTTCCACTAAAATGAGATAATCAAAAGAATATTATGTGATTTCATTTTATTTACTGATTTATTTTCATTCTTACATGGTTTTTACATGACAATAGTTTTTAAAACAAATCAAATCCCCAACCTCATCATTATCCATAGAGAACACCCTGAGTCTTCCTACCTCTCTTGAGTTTATGGGGGAGGGTATTACATAATTATATACACAAGGAGATCCTATATTTTTTGTCTTATTGGATGGTAATCCAATTTGCCTTAACCATTACATTAGTACTCGAGTCATACATATTTCACTTTCCCCTTGTACATAGTCTTCTAGGAATGTTTTTGGCTGCCCCCAGAGAGACCTAAAGGGCTCACTATAGCCATGGTTTCCTCTCTCACGAATCCTCCCCAAATATAATTCAATACTAATACATCATAACCTTTGGACAATCCACTCCTAGTAGTATCTAGTATTCCATCTATGACTAACAGCTAATTCCAAAATGTTACGACACCTAAACTTACATTTACTCCACCTCCTACTACCATACCTTAAAACTTAGTGATTTAAATCCATATAATTCTCCCACCCATCCAAATTAACATAGCTTTAAATACTCAAACCCAACCTTTACAACAAGTTTCATTAAGCCAACCTCCTCAACAATACATCCCATTAACTACTCAATACATAGCTCCATTGTAAGCCTTTGGATCCACTTATGTTTGTTCATCCCCACAATAAAATATACCCTTTCAAGCCCCATAATATGTGGCAGAATCTCAACCTATTATGACCACTTTTTTTGTTATCCCTTGTCTCAACCCTTTTCCACTCTATTCCATACCTATCAACACCTGTAAAAAAATGCCTTAGGGGGTATTCCTCAATATAATACCCAGGCTAAACTTGTGAACATCCTTATGAATAAGATAGGAAATATACAAGCCTCTACCTCTGGGTAGAAAAATAAGCTCACATATGAGCAAATCTATAATGAACCCATTAATCTTGTTGTTCCTATTAGACCATACCCCTTGTTATTAATAGGAAATTCGAAAATTCATGAAATTTCAAAATAAGGAATATCTTTAGAAATAAATTAGAACATTTAAACACACTTATTATCTCATAGCTCATGATGATGCTCTCCTCCTAAGAACATTTCCCATGTTACTAGTTAGACTAGCTTTAGACTGGTATAGTTCTATCCCTTAACATTCCCTATTCTCTTTTGAGAAACTATCCCAAATCATTTTAGAACAGTTTTCCATTAACATCACAAGGAAAGTGACCATAATAGGCCTCTATGCTATTAGACAATTCAATGATAAATATATAACTGATTTTGTGGCTAGATGGTGAAGTCTTATAAACCAACTTACTTTATCCCTTCCTCAACCAGAATTAATCAAGTTATTTACAAGATCATGCACTAAGCATGTCTCATCAACATTGTGGGCTCAATCCTTAAATAATTTTGATGAGGACTTTTCCATGGCCCATAAACTAGAAATCTAAGCTTTAGAAGAATGAAAAGTAAAGTTACATAATAAAAAATTCAAACCTGATCCCTCCAATGGAACCAACAATATCAAAACCAAAGGCACTACTAATGTTGTGGTCCTAAAATCAGCATCTCTGAAGAAAAAAATACAATCTAAACCCTCTACTTGATGATAATTCCATATATCTCATATAAACTATCCATAAGTGTTGCCTTTTGATTATATATTGCATTGCATTTAATAGTTAAGGTATCATCTAAGTAGGAAATAAGTGTAATTATATATTTTTTTATATGTGATACATTTTTTATTATCAATCTTATTATTTGTGTCTAACTTGGATGAAATGAGTACAATTTTATAGATAGAAACACATCCCTATGATGGGATCATTTTGAGAAGACAACAATAGTTTTGGCAACCTTTTTTAGCAATAGTTTTAAAAATTTGGCAAAGAAAACATTGATCTTTGAAGATGCTGTAAGGACACTATGAAGATGTTCTTAAGACACTATAAATACCTATACAAGAGTGCTCTAAAGATGCCTAGGCATGCTGTAAAGATCTCCAACTATATCTTGTAAATCAAGATAGTAACTCCAAATATATATATATATATATATATATATATATATATATATATATATATATATATATATATATATATAGACTTTACATATTTAGATATCTTCTTTTAAACATTACTATTTATAGTAATTATATATATAGACTTTACATATTTAGATATCTTATTTTAAACATTACTATTCATAGTAATGGTCTAAAATGATTTGGATATAACTGTATTTATATTTTGTAAAATTGGGCATAATCTCTTCAGATCTATGTTAGTCATTCTAAGTTTATTGTTAGTTGAATCAATTCCAACACATACGATTCCTAGATATTCTACTTTTAATAAGTTTATTTGACTATTTAGATCACCATATTTTATATTCTATGAATATTTGTTGAGATATGCTTTAAATACATTTCTCTTCATTCTAGATAATCAATGAATTAATGAATAGATCAAAAATTAGATAATAGAGAAGAAGCATTCAAGTGTAATTTCATGTATCTTTATATGATAATGAAATATATTTCAGCATTCGTTTCCATTACTGAGTCAAAATTGACCCTATTCTAAGGAAGGATCAAAGGCCCACTTCTCTTCGAAGATTAGGACAAATTAGTATTTTTAATTTACATATTTAAAAGTGTATTTCTTTAATTCAGCTATATTTCATTTTACTATAAAGTGTGATTTCTTCTTTAGTGCAAGTGTGATTTCCTTCAAAGTAAAGTGTTAATTTCATTTCAATGCAAGCATGTTTTCATTAAATGTAAAAGCTTATTTCATTTCAAATATAAGTGATTTTTCTTTATGAAAGAGTGTGTCTTTCAATTTCATAGGAAGTAAAGTTTGTTAACTCATATCTATATTTATAATCTATAAGGAAGTAGTTTAAGTGATGACAAATAACATTCTGACATTCTAAAATATCACACTATCCTATCTACCTGCAATCAAAAATGCATCATGTCTATAAATCAATCCTAGCTTGGAGAAGATAGATCATACCTACACTTCTGATTGGGGATACACTTGTTGAGTGGGATAATGACCAATATGGGGATATACTAGACCTGATTAGGGGATCACTTATCACAACATATCATGCTAGGAAGGGTTCTAAATCCTACAATCTAATATAATCACACAACAACCCTAATGGAGTCCTAAGGTTTAAAGTATTCACTCTATTATAATAACAAGAAAGTAAATCTAATCTAGTGCACACCAAGGCTTATGGCATAAAGTTGGGGTTAGAAAAAATAAAACAAACATGTATAGGGAACTTCAATTAAATTAAGTATGAGTAACACCCTAATACATAAGATTATGAAAGATAGTATTAATCAATCCAACACTTAAGCTACTTCTATTTACTAGAAGAGAGGAGAACAAAGTTAGAATATACTTACCTATATGTGAACCCATCGAGACTCAATCTCTCCCTTAGCCAAAGGGACTTTACAAGAGGTTGTTATGGTTTTTAAAGATCACTAAGAAAGTCCAAAGCATTTAAGACTTATCCACAATACTAGATTCTCCAAATAAGAAGCCTAACCTAAGTCTTCTCAATTAAAATGGTGGAAGAGTAGATTGTGAAGAAGTGTGAGCAAATAATAACTCTTGATTGCTCATGAATAATGACCAAAATGATCTTGTATATATATGTAGGTCTTTCCCTAAATCCTTCTAGAAAATTTGATTATAAAAGGTTGACCCAGTCAACCCAATGTGTTTTCAAGGATAATTCACTAGGTCTAAGCTAGGTCAGCTGAAAGGCTCACAAGCTAAGAGAGTGAAAAATACCCCTAAACTATACTAGGTTGACCCAGTCAACCTAGTATAACTAACTATCCAAAAGGGTGTTAAGGTAAAAAAAGGAAGAATGGAAGGAGGAAAAGATTAGAATGGGTAGGATTGAGAAGAATAAGCTTAGGGAATGATTTTAAGAGTTTTTTGGATTGGTAATAATGTGGCAATAAGGGAAAGTCAACCTAGTATAACTAACTATCCAAAAGGGTATTAAGGTAAGAAAAGGAGGAATGGAAGGAGGAAAAGATTGTAATGGGTAGGATTGAGAAGAATAAGATTAGGGAATGGTTTTAGGAGTTTTTTAGATTGGTAATAATGTGACAATAAGGGAAAATAGTCCTATGAATCACCAAAGGTCTACCCACCCTTTTTTGGTATACCCCTTAAGGCATGCACTTAGAGAGATTGGGTCTTTATAGGTTCCTACAAGATGTAAAGCATCATTATTTGATAAAAGTTTGAAAATTTTATGTGTAAACATATGCCCCACTCAAAACTCATCATGTGTCACTAAGGTGTAACAGGGGATGGTGCTTCAAGAAAGAACATATTAACACACAACATTGATGTTAAAAAAATTATAGTATTTTAAATAAAAAATAATTGAAAGTAAATGACTGAAAAAGGAAAGTAGTCTAAAAAGTAAATGACTAAAAAGTAAATAACTAAAAATTTAATTTAATGCATACCTTGAATTAAATTTATTGTGGGGTGGTTTTCTACTATGATGTTAGTTTTGATTATCTAGGGCATAGAGACTGATTTTGACAAACCCAAGACTACAAAGCTAAAGAGCAAAAATAAATAAACAAAAGAAAAGTCAAGATAGTTGGTGCTATGAGGATGGGACATACTTGGGAAATTAGGCAAGTTGGGGTGATAGGAGCTATGTTAGACCAAATGACCAAGTTAGACAACAAGAGTAAATAAGGTAATAAAAAATCCAAGGCTACTAAATACCAAAAAACCCAAACAGTCTATCCTTAAGTAAGAAAGGCAAACTCACAAAATCAAACCAAGAATACAGTCAAATAGTATGGTAATACAACAAATGATAAAAGACTAAATGAAAAATGGTAAAACAACATTCATGAGTGAGAAATAACAATCCACATCTCACTCAACAATTAAAAAAGGAACATAAAAAGGGAAAACAACATTGATGAGTGAGAAGTATTAAGCCAACCTCAATAAACAATGGAAAAATTATAAATAAAAGGAAAAACAACATTTATGAGTGAGAAGTAACAAGCCAACCTCACTCAATAATGAAAAAAGGGTAAAAACTCAGGTGTCTATAACAACAGGATAGTAAAATTATGATAAATGGTAAAATGAAAGTAAAGTAAGTCAAAAAATGTAAAATTATCGTATAAAGAAAGTAGCAGTCTATAGTTACTCAAACATGTATTTTTGCTCTAAGTATAGAAAAATTTGAAACAAAGTAGTGATAGCATGTTTTTAAGAGATGAAGAAGAAGGAAGTAGATAAGAGGGAAAATATATTTGGAATCATAATTTTCCTATCAAGGAGAGAAATGGAATGGGTGGAGGGAAGAATGAAGGAAAAACCAAAATAGATGAACTCTTTATCGAAGTTAAGACACTCAAATTAGGTTTGTCAAAATAAGAGGATTTTTTACTGTAAGGACTATGAATAACTTATCCACACAAGTCTTATGTCAAAAAATGGAGTATATAGATCATCCCAAGATAAATGCATGAAAAATTAAAATGGACCTACCTTCATATGACATGTTCCCCATTCATTTAGACCCCTTATAGAGCCATCAATCTACTGTGAAGATTGAGTACTTGTGTCAAGAAATAGGTATCACCATAGATTTTTTTGAATTCCCCTATTCCAATCTACTGGCCTACCATACCCCAAAGGACCTTGGCTCTATATGATGCCAATTGTAGATTTTGATCTTTGATTAGAGATAGGATATGTGCTTGTAAATCATGTCTTTTGGTGTGATTTTGAATTTTTAGACTTATATGTTAATTTTTAGATATCATTTCCTTTTGATTTAAATGATTTGGATTTTAATATTTATCATTGTTTTTTGGTGTGATGTCTTTTTTAAGATTCCTCCTCTATACATATTTGGAAGACCAAACATAGGTGCTAAAGATGACTTTCATTTGAATACTTGGGACAAGGTTTCTAAGAAAGAGAAACTTCAAAGAGCATGTGGTGTAAGAGTCTCATAAATATATGTGAAATAAAAGTGTTATCTTGACTTTGACCTTATTTAATCCAATGTAGAGTGAAAGGAAGGGGAAATCAAGAGGAGTGACAAATGGAATAATTTGAATTACTTCGAATTGCAAAAAATGTGACAAAGGGAAAAAAGAGGGATATAATGATATTAAAATGTGATTCTTAATAATAATAATGAGGGAAATAGAGGATAATATGCTAACATAGATTATTGTGAAAATTCCATCTAGCAAAAGAAGTAAAAGCTAATGTTTGAGAACAAGGATGTAAGAGATGAAAAGGTGGTAATTTTATGAGGAAGGTCGGGTCTTATCCATGGACTTAAAAATCAAATCATAAAAGAGAAACCCATGAGGGTACCAATAATTAAGTGAAATATAAAGTGATGTAAGTAAAGAAATGATAGTTTTTTGAGGAATGTCAGGTCATATCCATGGTATTACAAAGCAACTCACAAAATAAAAACCAAAGGGTACCAAAATAGCATTGGTAAGCAACAAAAATAAAGAAGAATGATTAAAATATGGTGGTTTTGTGAGGAATGCTATATCCTATCCATGGTCATACAAAGTAACTCACAAAAGAGAAAATACAATAAGATAAAGAATACTATGGTACATAAAGAAACCAAAAGACTAAAAGGGAGGACTAAAGGTTTTTGAAAAAGAGGGAACTATTGTAGAGGGAGAGACTCATGCTTAAGTAATCTAAAACAAGTGTTAGATAGATGTAGATAAAAATCATGACAAGAAGGAAATGTTTAGGCAAATTACTTTTTGATAAATTGTGCATTGGTAGGTTCTTTAAAAACATGGTCTGCATTGGTTTGAAGGTGGTAGGTGCTTGGACCAAGAATATCTTTAACTAAATAAGGGCCCCATTATTTTTGGATATATTTACCTTCTTTATCATGGATTTATTCTAATTTAAGGATAAGATCACCAACATTAAAATTGAAAACTTTAACATGTTTGTTATGTTATCAGGCGATACAAGCCTTGTATTGGTGATTATGTTATAAAGTATAAAGATGATATTCATCAAGAAGATGAAGGGCATGAAGGTGAGCTTCAAATAATTATTCATATAGAATAATACCATGAAAAGATATACAAAAATAGGGAATCTCAAATTCTAAAAGAAGAACCAAATAAAAACCATAGACTAGTGAAAATGGAGTTGCCCTAGTGGTAGTATATATACTAGTCTGATAGGCCCAAAGTGTAGAGTAAAGATGAATGTGTCAATCCATGCATGTTTCATGAATTATATTTTTTAAAATATTGTTGTTAATTTTATTGACGACCTCATCTTGACCATTATTGTCTAAAATGATAGATAATAAGGCATGGAATTTTTTTGATTGATCTTGAATTTGTTGCAAAGTTGTTTAACATGTTTATTTTCAAAATTACCATTATTGTATGAAATGATGGTATGGGGAATGATAAAGTGGTAAATAATTTGATTGAGACTAAATTTGGAAATGGTAAGATCGATGACATTAACAAGGGGTATGGCTTCTACCCACTTGGTAAAATATTTGGTAGCGGTGATGATAAAGACATGTCCATCATGGGAGTGAGGAAGCTTACTAATGAGATCAAATCCACATGTGGAAAATGGCCAAGGAAACTTGATAGTTTAAATCTTGGAAAGAGGTGAATGAATAAGATAATTATGAAGTTGATAAGGATTACACTTTTTAGCATATTATATTTCATCCTTTTCAATATTAGGCCAAAATTAACCCATATGTGGGTATTTACATGTTGTATTATGTTTTTTATAGTAACCACCATAAATGCCCTCATGTGTTTGTTCAAGAAGAGGATGGACCTCATCTTAAATAACATAATGGAACAAGGTACCTTTAACATTGTGCTAATAAAGGATGTTGTGTTGAAATACATATTTGAAATCTTTTTTACTAATGTGTGTCTTTTCACAAGAGTCTAAGTTAGGAGGATAAGTTTGATGTTCTAAGAATTGAATGATGTCTTGGTACCATGGGATTTTTCAAATGGTAACAACCTTAATATGATATATAAGTGAATCTAGGGGTTTAGTATAATATGGAGAATTTCTTATTTGAATAATAAAATCAGGATCATAAATAACTTGATGTGGATGAAATAGAGATGTTGAACAAGTAAGAAAATCAGCAATAAAATTTTGATCTCTAAGAATAGGCTCAATAGTGAAAGAGATAAAATCCTTAGCAAGAGTGGTTGAAATTTGATGATAGGTAATAAGGTTCTCACTTTTACATTCACAATCACATAAAAAATGAAGCTATTGAATGTCTTAGTCAAGCACAAATCTCATGTCTAAAATGAGAGCTTCATACTTAGCCATGTTTTTGATGACATCAAAGGTGAAGCAAAAGGCTAAATGAATTACCAAGAGGAATTGTGAGAATGCAACATTCCCCTACTTCTTGAAGGAATTTATCACTATCAAAGTGAAGGGTCCAAGTATCCTCATGCAAGTCAACATTAATTTTAGGGAGCTCTTTGATAACTACCTTTCTTTTAGTAGTACCGAAGGGAGTGGAAGATTCATCAAGTTGATTGGATTCAATATTGGTGGTAAAGTTATAAAATTAATATTTGAGATATATATCTTGATTAAGACCTTTAATGTAAATGATATTATCATCTAAAAGGTTATCATGAAGGGAAGAAATGGTTGGAATGGGAGTTGCAGGAAGTTGGTCAGCTATGACTTGCCCTTTAAAAACTTTTTGAGTGATGATGTGGAGATTAAATTACATAAGGAGGATCATTTGTTTGCCAGTTCTATCCATAGAAATAAATTCTTTAGAGAAGAAATGATGAAGGGGGTTGAAATGAATGATGACATAAGTATTTTGGTAAATCATATAGTGGCAAAGCTTTTTAGCTACAAAATAGATGGTAAGGAAAACATGCTCAATTTTGGTATAACATGTTTCATAATCGATGAGGCTTTGAATAATTTATTATATAGCATACTCTCTTCCTATATAATCTTGTTGGGAAAGCATTATCCCAATTTAAATAGGTGTGGTAGAAGTGTATAGAATTAAAAGTTTAACATTGGAATGATGATGAAGTGTAGGTGGATGACATAATGACTCTTTCATGGTATCAAAGGCTTTTTGACATAGATCCATAAATTCTAAAGCAATACCTCTCTTGAGAAGGGAATTAATGGAGTGAATTCGATATGCCATTTTAGGGATGAATCATCTAATTGCCCCAATTTTGCCTAAATAAGTACAAATGTTAGGAATAGAATAAATAATGGGAATGTTGATGATAACACTAATGTTGGTAAGATCAACATCAATACCATGAAGAGAGATTAAGAATCCTAATAATTTTCTAGCTGTGATTCCAAAGACGCATTTTTAATGATTAAATCTAAATTTATATTAATAAGATGGTCAAAGATGATAGCAAGATTGGAAAGATGATTTTTAGATTTATCAATAAGATCATCCACATAGGTTTCAACAATTTTATGAATGAGATCATGAAAGATGTGATTCATTGCACATTTATAAGTGGTTCTAGAATTATTAAGATGAAATGGCATTTTGACATAATAATAGGTACCCCATTCCATGGTGAAATTAGTCTTATGTTAGTCCTCGAGAGTGATATGAATTTGATTATATCCCAAAAAACCATCCATAAGAGATAGCATTTTGTAACCAATCATGAATCAACGATGACATATATTAAAGGCCAAGGTAATTTGTCCTTGGAACAAGCAAGATTGAGATTATGGAAATTAATAAAAATTTGAATGACCATAGTGACCTTCTTCCAAATAGGAACAATGTTAGGAAACCCATTTAGAATAATCTACTAGTTTGATAAATTTAGCATTGAGTAATTTGATGATTTCCTTATGATATAAAGTTGAAAATTTAGGCAAACATTTTCATTACTTTTGATGAACATGCTTGGCATTAGGATAAGTAATGATTTTATGCACAACAATGCTAGGGTCAATGTTATGCATGTCCTCATAGGACCAGGTGAAATATTCATGATATTTATCAAATAATAAGCTAAATTTATCATGTTCAAAAGGTGAAAGATCTTAATAAATGATAATTGGTTGAGGAAAAGATGGAGTACCTTATTCAATGCGAGTGGTTTCTTCAATAATCATGGAATTGCCATCTTGAAAGTGGTATGGTACATTAGGTAAGGCTAAAATTGGATTTGTTTTAGGATCAATTCTAGTAACAAAGTTATTGAATCAAGGAGTTTTAGTCTTGAAATTTACAAGTTTATGATGTTGCTTAGGAAGATAAGGTTCATGAGCATGAAGCAACTCAAGAATAACTTCATCACTAGGCAAGATAGGAAGAGGACCATAATAATCAACATCTACTTCAAGATATAAAATTTGATTTCCATGGCTATCAAACTCAAAATGAATCTAACAGGCATTAGTTGCCTTGGCCTCAAGTGTGATTTCAAGAGTAGATGGATTAGAAGATATTGGTGTTTTTGTGGATTCGATGATGGGAGAAAAATATGATGGAATGATAAAGTCTAAAGGAGGTAGAGAAGATGTAAGAGCTTCCATAGGTTCTTAAAGTTTGATTTATTCTACCACCCAAGGAGTATCAATAAGAGGAGGATTGAAAGGAGGCACATGACCCTCAATATCTAAGGTATGATCTATTAAAATGGTATGTACATATCAATTAAAAACATGGATTTGGGCTAAAGTTTTCTAGTAATGTTAGACATCCAATTCTCTAGATTGAGCTTAGGCCATGATATAGTTGTCATCATATGTTGGAGAAATTTTACATGCTTGAGAATTAGGGGGAGTTTTAAAAGGTGAAATCCCAATGTTGTTGAATGTACGAGGAGACATGATGAGAGGATATTGAAATAATTGATCCACTCAAAAATCATTCTAAGTGAAGACATCGTCTGGTAAAAAAGGATCATGATCATTTCATGGAGGGGGAAAGTCGGCAATCTCATCCATGAGAGAAATAATATGGTCTCTTGGTAATAGAGGAGGAATCCATTATGAAATATATGGAGGTAACTTGCTAGTATTTCAAGTATGTTTTAACTCATTGGGATTATCATCATCAAAATCCATAAGAGTAACTTGTAAATTAGGACTCATGTTAATGAATTCAGCTAAAGGAGCATTATTAATTTTAAGATTCATGGGAATACAAAATTAAGGTTTAGGATTAGGAAGATGAATTTTCTATGGATTGGGATTGGCTTCATGATTGTACCATTTCCCATTATGTAAGAATTTAATACATTGACTACCAAAAGAATTAATGGCTCTCATTTGATGGGTCTATGGATGACCAATAAAGATATTGTAAGATAAAGTGAGATTAAGGACCATAAGCTTGGTTTGAATGGTCTTAGGTCCTATGGTTAATTAAATCTAGATACAACCAAGTGGTTTTTTATTATTCTTGTTAAAACCATGGCAAGTGAGATGGGTTTTCTTGAGATGATCCTTGTTATAACCAAGTTGTTGAATAAGCCACAAGGATGCCACATTAATATCATAGCCTTAATCAACTAAGCCTTTATAGATAAGAGTGGTATTAATGGATACTTTAATAAAGATTAGTGGATCATTATCATGAAAAATAATTTTATCATTGATCATGTCCTCTTTAAAAAACTCAATAGAGGGCTTGGAAGAAGGACACATGATTTCAATGGTATTGAAATTAGTAGGTTTAGAATCAATAGAAGGTGTTTATTCATCTATGGAGGATGGATATTCAATTTATGAAAGTTATTTCATAATTAATTTACAATGATAGGATGCAATGCAAACTAACTCCACAAGTAAATTATTTCAAGGCATAGAGTTGGGTTCCTCAAGAAAGTTCCAATGAGATCTAGAAGAACTAGTTTGAGGTTTAGAAGGTAAATTAGTTTTGAAAGGTATAGATGTGGTTGGAGGATCAGAAGGAGGAATTTTTTCCTTAGGTGCTTTTGAATCAACATTAGTGGTGGTAGTATCTTTAAGAAGTTTTTTTCTAAAGATGGCTTTTTAGTTTTGGTAACAAGATATTTGTGAGCCAGTTTATGATGAAAATTGACCTTGGTAGTGTTGATATACTAAGAGTTATTATAATATTGGTCATAATAGACATCTATGTCACAACATCATTGATATTTTATTGATTACTTGAAGAATATTTTTGGTTATTATAGGTAGAAGTTTTAAAATTTTGTCATTTTTGGGAAGCGACAGTATATTCTTAATGATAAAGGTTAATCATAGCTTCATGATTGAATGAATCACCAAGCATATAGGAGACAAAAAATTTATTGATCCCTCTACAATATTTATGAGAATACCCAATTTTAACATGGAAGCAATAAAATATAGTGGGATCATACCACTTTGGAGGATCATTGGGATAGATGAAATGTTTTGAGGGTAGTAAAAATTGTTTCATTTTCTAAACGTGTAGAGGTGTATGAGAAGGTGAAGGAATTTTATTTTTGGAAACTCTTTATTTGGCGAGTATAGCATTACCAATGATATAATTAGATGTTTTTAAAGATCCTTTAATAATTTTAGGATTGGGTTTGAATTTATTCATAATAAATTCTTGACATTTAGCTTGATCAAGAACTTCATTAAGTGTTTGCAAAACAAAGGTTTGAACCTTATATTGAAGAGTGGGAGTTAAAGATGTGATAAAGAGTTTTAAAAAATTATCATTAGTCATGTTATGTTTGGCTTTATGAGCTAAATATTTCCATATTTTAATAAATTCATGAGCTAATTCAATAGGAGATTACTTAGCATTAATGAAATGGGTAAGACAATTTTTGGGAAGATCATTGTGTTGAAACTCTTTAATCAAATGATTAACCAAATCTTCAAGTTGCCAAATAGAATATTAGGGAAGTTGATTATACCATTCTAATACATAACCGGTGAAAGTTTTGATTAATATTTTACTAGTGGTGAAGGTATTAGTTTGGATCCACTCTTTGTAAAGGTTGTCAAAGGATTTGAGAAATAAGGTAGCACCTTTAGTCCTATCATATTTTATAGTTAGAGATATGTTACCAATATCAATGGAAATAATGAAGGGAGCTAAAGGATCATTTTGAGTATTTTGAATCATCTTGTTATTTATTATGGGTTGAGGAATAACATTATCTGAGGCATCCCTAAGAGGTGGAGGAATATAATGAGGATTAGCTTGGGGATGAATAGTTGGAGGTTTATTAGCCATATTAATTAAGTTTTGTTGAAGTTAAATCATTTCGTTGGTATTATATTTTTCATAATGTTATTTTTTTTAATAACTTGAGCTAAAATTTGGGTTGTATTATGAGGTTATTTAGTGTTGGTAGGAACACTCCCTTAAATGGTGTTAGGGGGAGGGTTGCTAGAAGAAGGATTACTAGTATGATTATTAAGTAAACTAGTATCAATTACTCCTACATTAGTTTAAATATTTTGAGAGGTTTCTTGGTAAGTATATAAAGTATAATATCCATCAACTTCATATTGAGGTGTTATTTGCACCATGTTACAATTTATAGATGAAGGAGGAGAAGAGGTTCCCCAAGAGTGATGGTTATCTTGGGAAGAAAAGAGAAGAAAAAATGAACATCCCATATAGTATCTAAGTAGATTTAGATTATCTAAGAATATTCTAATAGGATACTTCATTATGACTGAAGAGAGATGAACATAATAAAAAATTAGATAAATAAGAAACTAGATTGATGAATAGGGAAGATAGAAAATAGTACAGAGTCAACTAGGTCATCCTAGTATAGAAAATAAGACCTAAAAATAATATAGGGGTAACTAGGTCGGTCTATTACAATAAACAAAGGCAAAAAAAAGAGGTAAAAGGAACTACAAAGATTATAGGGTCGATTGGATCAATCATGTACAATGCATAGGGGTTAAAAAAGGTACAAGGTCTATTGAGTCAACCTAGCATAATAGATAGGGAAGATGATAAAGTTAATAACAAGTATGAATTGAAACAAGATAATTTTTGTAATTAATATAGGAAATTAAAAGCTAAAGGGAAACAAATAGTCAATTAGATCAACACTAGCTAATCCAATTGAGGCACACAAAACTAAACCTTGTACTAACACTAGCTAATGCAAGTTTTTACACACACAATTGAGTAAAGAGAAAGCAAATAACTTAAACATTAGAAATCTAACTAGTTGGTCAAGATAAGATGTTTATTAGATTATTAAGATATGATTTTTAATGTTATATGAAGTTCTCTATAATCAAGGTACTAGATATCAATCTAAGGATGGTTTCAAGTAGTTTAGGCTAAAAGGGACTATAGTGGAAATGATACAAGCTTGGTATTGGGGCCTACCCCCTCACTTTACACACCATAGTGATAACGGTATCGAGTTCTTAGCTAGAATATACCATTAACCATGATTTATATTTGACTAGAGCATCAATTCAACTTCCCCTTTAGTGATGAAATCCAAGTAGGTTGGCCTTGGGTAGATAAAATGTTAAAATGTTTGTTTAGATTATTTGATTTGGTCATGTGTACAAAAAATAGAAATATTGAAACTAAGAAATTAAATATAAAATCCCTTAATTAAACTATATGAATTATTCTAAGCATGTACATAACAAGAAAAGAAATGTATGAGTTAATTACTAGTAGATATGAGGTTAATTCTAACTTAAAATAAGGTATAGTGTTGACACAATATGCACAAAATATAAAATAGGGCTAACAAGGTCAAACTTGTACCATGGAAGGCCTAAAATGAACTAGGTTGGTAGGGTTATTCCAATTATTTTAGACAACACAAAGAACATAGAACTAGGTCAATAGTCTAGTTGACTATGCAAGGGTAGTTTTAAAGACTAAAATATGTGAAAGGAAATATAGAAAGAGAATGAAATAGAAAGGTAGAAAGTAACATTGGTGGATCAAAGATGTAATGAAGAAATATTGTCGATGAATAACTTTGAAGTATGTTGGCAAAATCTGTAAAATGGGTCGATAGGATCGATCAAGCTATGTAGGAACCTACTGTAAAGTGTTGAAATTATAAGGGGTCAACTGGGTCAACCTAGTAGGTTGGAATGAATGTTTGAAAGGTTGAAAACTTATACTATGTTGATTGGGTTGATCTAGTTCCTTATTTTTAGAAACCTACCCATAGAGATAAATAGTTAGGTCAACAAAATTGATCTAATATGTCAAAATATATGATAAAAATGATGATAAAAAATGAAAAATAAAATCAAATAAATCCTACAAGGGTTAGTTTCATGTTGGGTTCACTAGAATGTATGTAATCAAAAATGCATTGTGTTTATAAATCAATCTTGACTTGAAGAAGATAGAGCATACCTACACTTCTGATTAGGGATACACTTGTTAATAGAGAGAATGACCAATATGGGGATACATTAGACCCAATTAGGGGATCAATTCTCAAAAAATATCATTCTAAGAAGGGTTACAAATCATACAATCTAATAAAATTGCAAAACAACCCTAATGGAGTCCTAAAGTTTAAAATATTCACTCTATTCTAATAATAAGAAAGTAAATCTAATCTAGTGCACACCACAGCTTATGACACAAAGTGGGGGTTAGAAATAATAAAACAAACATGTATAGGGAAATTCAATTAAAGTAAGTATGAGTAACACCCTAATACATAAAAATATGAAAGATAGTATTATTCGAGCCAACACTTATGTTATTTCTATCTACTAAACGAGAGGAGAGCAAAGTTAGAATATACTTACTTAAATGTGAACCCATCGAGACACAATATCTCCCTTCGCCAAAGGGGATTCACAAGAGTTTGTCATGGTTTGTAAGGATTACTAAGAAAAGCCAAAACATCCAAGACTTATCCACAAGACTAGATTCTCCAAATTGTGAAGAAGCATAATCAAATAATAACTCTTGATTGCACATATGAATAATGACTAAAATGATCTTATATATATATATATATATATATATATATATATATATATATATATATATATATATATAAAAGTGGGTCTTGCCCTAAATTCCTCTATAAATATCAGTTGTATAGTGTCAACCCAGTTGATCCAATGTGTTTTTTAGGACAATTCACTAGGTTTGAGCTAGTTTGGCTGAAAGGCCAACAAACAAAAAGGGTGTTAAGGCAAGAAAAAGAACAATATAAGGAATAAAATACTAGAATGGATATGACTAAGAAGAATAAGGTAATAATGTGTTAATAATGGACAGTATTCCTATGAAGCACTAGAGGTCTTCCCACCTCTTTCCAAATAGACCCCTTAAGGCATGCACTCAAAGAGATTGGGTCTTAATGTGTTCCTGCAAGATGTAAAGCTTCAATATTAGGTAACATTTTAAAAATATTATGTGTATACACTATCCAATTGGACAAGTCAAGTGAGGACACCATAATGTCTTATGTCAGATATTTAAGTTCTAGATGTTTATTATGTGAAATATAGAATAATTTAACAAGGAATGTGATAAGATATCTTTCATTATCAAAAATTTCTAGATTTACTTTTTTACAACTTAGAATTAAAATCTTATTTTATGTCTTTAGGATTTAGACATAAATAATAGATTAAACCCCCCAAATAATGAATTATAAACTCAAATACCCAATGGTCTCATTACATATAGCCTTGGACATTGGCCTTACTATAAAATGACACTAATCCATTGATTGGTTAAATGAAGCTATAAATATAACCTATCATTTTTGGCACCATTATCAAGGACACTCTTAATTAATAAGTGTTAGTGGGATCCTATATTAGAGTTATATAGGAAAAATTCAAAAACAATAGCACAAAAACACAAAAACAATTGAGGACTCTTTAGATTTATGAGCCACCCTAGATATTCTCAAGGATGGTTTATCTCTAAAGGATCCAAAATAAAACAAGAAGAGAGGATCATATCCTTGATGGAAAGATCATGAAGTGAAAGAAAGGCAATTGAAAGCTGTATACAAACTTTTTTTTATTCTTCTCCTGAACAAGGTTCATTTTCATAAATAGATCCTACAAGAAGAATCCTATTCAGATCATCTTCCCCTATAGGAAGAATTGATCTTGAAAATCCCCTTTCTAGAATAGTCAAATTTGATCCACAAGATCTTCAAGAAGAAGATCTGATCACCAATGAAGATTATCCTCCTAAGGAAGACCATAGGTTGAAAACCCAAGGAAAAACCTGGATTGGATTGATAACCAAATTTGGGAAGAAAATATGGGAGAGGAACATACACATGTAGAAAACCCTGATTGATAGCCTCAACATGATAGAACTTTTTCCTAACCAATCAGCTTAGGTTCTGATGACAAAAATTCCATGAAAAACATCTCACCATCCATTTTACCTACTTTTAGAGGTAAATCCTCTAAGAATCAAATAATTTACTCTTTGAATTTTAGGTTCTTTGACAAACATATGACTATGTCATAGATAATCAAAGTTGAAGTTATTCCCATTTACACTTAAGGATGTAGCCATGATATTGTTCATGGGCCTTGAGGGTAATTCTATAACCACTTGGGATGAAATGGAAACTGCATTCCTTGATTAATATCAATATTATTCCAGATTCAGAGAACAAAAATAAGAATTTTTCAAGGTTAAACAAAATAAATATGAAACCTTAGAAGATTACCTTTATAAGTTTATATTTACCCATAAATGAAGTGGTTACTAACTCACAAAGTAGGTCATCAAGATAGTATTTCTTAAAGGCTTAGATGATGATACATGTGATGCTTTGAACCTAATGGGAAAGGGTGAAATTGACAAGTTAACCTTTCATCAAATTTCAATAGTATATACTAACTATTCCAAAGACAAGACCTAGCATAAGGAAATTAAGGCTAAGAAAATCACCTAAAGTTGTCCAATTAGTGGAAGAATTTTCTAATTTCAAGAGAGATATTCTAATACAATTTACATCCATATTATATGGCCTCAAATAAAAATTCAATGCCACCAAAATTAAATAGTTGTCAATATATTTTACTAGATGTAGACCCAAACATGCAATAAAAGATTATCTTTTAGATAAACTAGAGGTATATGGTATTTGTGACCTAGATCATGACAGTAAGAATTGCAAACATATTCCTACTATGAGAAACCAATTAAAATAAGCAATACATGTAGTTGACGAAGTAAACTTTGTCCATTTATAAGGAAACCAGTACCCCTAGCCTCAAAATCAATTTGGTCCAAGATTTCCTCCCAATCTATGGATGACACCATGGGTTGGATAAGTCATACCACAAATATGGGGACCACCACCATAACCTCAACCATGGGGTACTCGATAATGGATGCCATAGAAGTGGGGAATGCCTCATAATCCTTCACAACCCTAGGTACAATAGAAAAATAAACCACATTGGGTACAACAGTCACCACCTCAATGGCCAAATCAAAAATATCAAACATAAAGAAGGTTTCCTCCATATTAGGCTTTGATGCCTTCACAATCTTAGACACCACCAATTGAGAAGCAAGTTAAATAACCATAATTACCTACCAAACTAGTGGCAAATCCTAAGAATAGGTAAAATACAATTGTTTATGGAGCTGGTCAAGAAAGTAATGTTGCAAGTAGTTCAACTGAGTGTAATAATTTTCATCTTAGATCAGGAAAGGTAGTAAGATATTCACCACCCATTACAATAAGTGAAATTCCCAATGATGAAAACACCCTTGAGTCACTTATAGTCTAATAACTAAATTAATAAAAGGTAGAAGCCACCAAAACTTTAGTCATAACAACCAAAATTTAAGACCCCCTATTGTTCTATTTCCTAAAAGACTTTAGGAAGAAAAACCCAAGGAGGATTCTAAATTGATGCACGAATTAAAAGAGATAAAGATAAAAATTCCATTATTAAGAGCCATTGAGGATATTACTGAGTTGAATCAAATAATTAAATAATTATGCATTAAAGGACTAGGAAGAAATAAAAAATATCCTAAAACAATTTAGGTAACTAAAAAATTATTGATTTACTAGTAAGAAATATACTTGTTCCTAAATACGAGGACCCTAGTAGTCTTGTGATGACTATGACAAATGGGAACAAGTCAATTCCAAATGTACTTATAGATCTAGGTGTTGCCATCAACATAATGGCTATCAACATAGTAGAATATTTATCTCTCATAAGGATTTAGCCTACCACTACAATCTTGTAAATGGTAGATCAATCCACTACTACCCTTGAATGAACCATAGAGAATGTACCAGTCACCATAGAATATTGAGAATATATATAAATTTCATGATCATATAATCTAAACCAAAAAGGTTATGATATCTAATCATTATTATAAGACCTTTTTTAGTTACATTTATAACACAAATTAACTGTATATCTAGAAATATGACTATTTTCAATGAAATTCATGCAAAACAAATATCTCTTTATCCACCTGTTAGACCTTCAATGGGTCTTTCTGAATAAATATGGGTGGATCAACTTCAATAAAATTAGACTAGTGTGTCTTCCTTATCCATGGTTGTCATAAAAAACATGTTCCAGATTTTAAGAAACAAATAAAAGATGATTTTGATCAATAAATCCTAGCTCTGAAGAGCTTAGCTCTAAAGACTAATAGCTCAAATCTAAAGATTAATATCTTAGCTTAAAAGATGAATAATTATGAGTGGGAAGAATTCAAATCCACTATTGATAATCAAGACAATATCATAAGATCACCAAACATGTTATTTAATTCACAAGATATCCAACAAGTCATAGTTGACTGGGCTCAGAATGGAAAGAATTCATTTTTACATGATTTTCATGTCCATTGACCAACATGATCTCCATAAGTAACACCTTTTACAAGGATTTAGCTACACTTCACATTTTAATACCATACACATGTCCATTGATTGCCTTGATGAGTGAATACAATTAGTTAAATTCCATTTTTCTAGGTACTAAATAGATAGCAATCCAACATAATAAATTGTTGAATATCAACAGCTAGTTGATTGACCAAAAATAAAGTAAAGTGTTTGATGTATTGGTATTACACATAAAATAATTTTATTGGGATTAAATTGATATGAAAGGAATATATCCCAATTTTTATACCCATCACATTAAACTGAGGATGTTAGACCAATCAGATAACCACATTGGAGAATTAACCCAACCTTGAAAGAAATTGTAAAGAAAGAGATAGAAAATTTATTGTAAGTTGGTTTTATTTACCCAATATTTTATATAAATGGGTTTCATCTATAGTCATTTTACCTAAAAATAATATAAAATGGAGAGTTTATGTAGACTACAAAGAACTAAATAAAACCACTATGAGAGACTACTTTTCTTTGCCCTTTATTGATCAAGTTTTAGACAACTTGGAAAGAAAGCAATATTTTTATTTCTTAGAATGGATTTAGTGGATATATTAAAATTATAATATCCTCTAAAAATCAAGATAAAACTACATTTACTTACCCTTGGGGAATATTTTCTTAGATAGTCCTTCCTTTTGGATTGTGTAATGCACCTACTACCTTTCAAGAGCAGTGCTAGGCATCTTTTTTGACCTTAACATTTATTTTATTATCCATGGCACTACATTTGATGAAGCTTTAAATAATTTGAATAAATTACTCATTATATGTGAGGAAAATCAAGTATCTTTAAGTCATGAGAAGTGTATCATAATGGTTGATGAAGGGATAGTCTTAGGACACAATATCTCTTCTCAAGGAATAAAAGTGAATCCCAAAAAGATTGAGGTAATTTCCAGTATTCCCATTCCTCAAACACAAAAAAATGTTAAATTTTTTATCAATCATGTAGGATATTACAAAAGATTTATTAAATACTTTATCAAGATAGATACACCTATGTTTTATTTGCTAACAAAATATAGTGAATTTGTATAAAATGATGAGTGTCAAGAAGCTTTTGAAAAATTAAACAAACTCATGACTGCTCTAGTTTGAAAGGACCTAATTAGAATATCTTTTTTATATTTATACTAATGTTTCTAATAGTGAACTTGAAGTGTTTCTAGGACAAAAAGATGGGTAAGGAAAAATGTATGCCATTTATTATATCATCAAGAATTTTACTCCCACAAAAAAAATACACTACCATTGAAAAGGAATTTCTTGTTGTTTATTCCATAAACAAATTTAGACATTACATTATTGATTATTAGGTATTTATCTATATAGATCATTTAGATATTAATTATTTAATGAATAAACCAATATTAGGTGGGAGAATAATTAGATGGTTACTTTTATTGTAATAATTTGGCATTACCATCATAGTTAAACCTGGGAAGTATAATGGTGTTGTTGAATTTTTGTCTAGATTGGTCACTACTGTGAAGATGAACCTGTGGAGGATTCTTTTCCGTATGAACAACTATTTTATATATCTACATACTTCCCATGGTTAGAAAATATGGAAAATTACTTGGAAATAGGAAAATTTCATTATTACTTTACTGCTAAAGAAAGAAAATATTTGGTTAGCGCTAATTCAATTTCAACTAGTTTAAAGGCATGTTGTTTAAAATTGGACTTGATCATGTACTTCACAGGTGTGTCAAAGAAGATAAAATATTTGAAATCATAACATCATGCCATATTAAACCAAGAGGAGGACATTATTCATCAAAAAGGACCATTCATAAGATCCTTGGTACAAGTTATTATTGACCATCTATTTACAAGACTATAAAAAGGTTTATATGGCAATGTGATCCTTGCCAAAAGATGGATAAACTTACTCTATCCTAAAAAATGTCTCTCCATCCTCAAATAAGTTTAGAACCATTTGAGAAATGGGGATTTGATTTTTTTTTACCAATCAACCCAGCATCTTAAGGAAAAGAGTATTTATTATTATGTATTGATTATGTTACTAAGTGGGCTAAAGTGTAGGCACTCACCTTTACTAAGGAGGAAATGGTTGTTGATTTCCTATATCATAAGATAATGTTGAGATTTAAAGCTCCTATATCTATTATTTTTTATCAAGGACCCCAATTCATGTCAACATGATCAAGATATTCACAAAATTATACCATGTCAATCACAATAAATCCTCACCATATCATCCCCAAGTGAACAACAGTAGAAAAGATTGGATATATAGATTACCTGAAGTAGTTTGGGAATACAATATAACATGGAAGACTACCAAAAGATTCTCTCCATATAAACTTATGTTTGGAAATAAACCTTTGTTACCAATAGAGTTTGAACTATAGACATTGAAGATAACAGCTAATATGGGAATTGATCTTGATGAAGCATAGAAAGAAAAAATCATGCAACTGAATGGGATGCATAAACTAAGAATGGATGCACTCACTCAAACTATCATGATCTAGAAGCAAAGAAATAATTCAAATGATACTCACATCAGAGAAAGATAGTTTTAAGGAGGTGATTGGGCACTTCTATTTGATTTTAAATTCCATCATTTCAAAGGCAAGCTCAAGACAAGATGGTTGGGGCCATACCCAATCAAAACCATTTACAATAATGACTCTATCCAAATTCAACCAATTGATGGTGATCAAATAACACTTTTGGTTAATGGTCATAGACTTAAAGTGTATAAAAGACCTCTTATCAAGGAATAATTCTTTGATCAGAATCAAGACCAATTTAACCTTATGGAAAAACCCATTTCTTCCACTAAGGCCAAAAAATCTTTGTAGTAGACATCCAATAAAAGGAGTATTTAAAACTAGAAAATGGTGGTTATCCTCCATCAAAAATTCAAAATAAAAATATTTATAAAAATAAAAATAAAAAATAAGTATTAAAAAAACTACTGAAAGGTGAAAACTAGAAATGGCATTTTTTTGAAGAATTTTTTTCAATAAACATGAATTATTGTCTTGTCAACTAACCTATCTTCTCAAACTTGTTTATCCTTTTAGGACACATGGTAAATTTAGGAGATAGGCATAAATCCATAAAAAAGAGGTAAAGTTGTACTTATTTCCTAAAAGGTTAGGCATTTTCTATTTTATGTTCTACATGTATGATCATTAGGTGGACAACACTTTTCAAATGGATAAGTTCTTTTGATTCCATGTGGATGTGACTAAGGCCAATACCACCCCTGAATTTCAAGATGTGATGTGATATTATTCTTAAAACATATTTTCAAAAAGGTATGACTTGATGTGGAAATCATTATGAATATTATCTCAAATCCTGCGAATTATGATCCCTCATACCAAGCCATTGATACTGACCATAAAAGTGTTTTCTCATTAAAAATATACATGCTCTAAAGTGCTTGGCCATAATTTTTTCCATAATTTCTTGATATAACTTTTATTTTCTAGTCATTGCTACATCACATCCCCATTTCCTTGCTTTCCTTTATACTCTATGTAATTTCAAGCTCAATTTTTCATTTTGCAAGTAGGTTTTCAATAATATTGTGAATAACTTTGAAGATGGGAGGAAATAAGAGTAAAAGTGAACCAAAATTAGTAGAAATGTTGATACAAGATGAATCAACTAAGGTTATTTTTTAAATGACAAGATGGCTAAATTTTATGAAACTATTTTAGGGTTTTTAAGAAAATATTGTCCAAGAATTTTTTAAAAATTTTGATGAGTATAATTCTATTGTTAGAGGTGAGCATATTCCTATAAATTCCTTCGTGATCAGTGCACTTTCTATAATTCCTTAAGAGCGTATGATTATCACTGATAAATTAATTTGTGTCAATTTAATTCAAATGTTCATTGATGGAAATGAGTTCCATCCTAAGCTAGCCAAAACCCCATATGGCATGGATAGAGGAATCATTCGAGACAGTCTTCCATAGCCATGTCAAAATGTTGCATATTGGGTGAAGTATCTTACTTATGATGGCCAATTTACTAGGGAGATACCATGAGGATTCTTATTCATTTGAGGAAAGGAGCCACCAAACTAGAATACCAAGTAAACCTACCATATTTTCTTCACCATGATCTAATTAATGTAGCTCAAAAATTAAAAAGGGGAACTGGATTAGTCAAACATCATGGTTTGATTAACCTCATCTATTAGCATCATTTCATATAAAAATCTAAGGGTGAAAAATCTTGGTCCTCATTTCTACAAAAATCCTCCCAAATTTATATTAAGAAATCACCACATCCTATTTTTCCTCCTCCCACAACATCACAAATAGAACAAGGTCCATCTTTAGTGCCCTCAGCTCTGAAGATCTTGTGCCAAAGGTAAAAATGAAAAATGGGGGTTTTATAAAAATACCCTACTCCACCAATCAAACCCCAGTAAAGTTGTTAGTTGATCCTCTAAGAGGAAAAATATTATGTATAGGTAGCCAAAATTTTGGGAAGTTTAAGGTCTTCCAAAAAATTTATGGATTTTGAACAAATAGTTGAAGAAGAAACCCTTGCACATGAAAGTTTAGTTGAAGAAGAAACCCTTGGACATGAAATTGAAGCTTAAAAAGAATAAAAAACTTTACCCTCTATAGCTTATAAGGGAAAACCTTCACTTATAGAAAAAGTCTCATCTTCTCCCTAGCCTGATCATGAATATAAGGAGTTGTATCATGTTATGACTCTATTCTGTCATAAGGAATCCATTCCAAAATAATAGGTAGAGTTAGATTTTCTCTGATTGACACTGCAAGGTAAAAATCAAATTATTTTTAATTTGTAAATAAGATATGAAGATTATGTTTTCCAAGTTAGGTAAAAAATAATTAATCATTATAATATTTAATGTTGAGTAGATAAGAATACATAATCAAATATTTTCACAGTCTCATGAATTGAGTACCTTATAAAATTCCCTTGTAAATAAGGATGCCCAAATTGCTAGTTTACAAAATTCTATTGCTGGTAAGGATACTTAAATTAATAATTTGAAAAATTCTCTTACTGGTAAAAATGAATTTATTGATCAACAAACTACTCACATACAAGATCTAACCACTTAGATTGCTGAGTTGTAATCTTCCTTATAAGCTATGCAAAGGAAAACTAAGCAAATAGTTGTACAAACTAAAACACCTACAAAGGATATTCCTTCCTTCCCTCTACCACTTCATGAAATGATTTTAGTTTAGAATAAATATAATCATAATATTTATAAATTGGAAGAAGAAAATTACAAGATCAAAGTAGAGTCTCAACAACAACTGCAGAAATCTTAGACTTCCATTCAAAATATTTGTGAAATTTTTGAAAATTTGTTATCTTGTAGACAACCTTCATATTTTTTATATTTTAATTTTTCATGAAAAACTTCACAAAAATATATTTTGGTTGATTTTTCTTAGTTTTCCTCATGTTATTGAACATGAACATATGCTTATGGATATAGTTATAAAAAGTACCATAGAAAGATAGGATAAAGTTTGTGAATTCTATCTTTGTAAGATGTTGTTAGATTATTAGTCTATATTTTTAGTGAAATTATTTTATGGGAAACATAATTACATGCTTTCCTTTCTAACATGAAAATTAGATAGTTTTGGATTAAGCACATAATAAATTCCTTGATTTGTAGAACACTTCAGGTCTATGCATGAGACCTCAATTTCTAGAGCCTCGTAAACTTCTTGTTGATTTTTAGCCTATGTACCATATGTATATTAAAAAAATATATCATTAATTATTGATAATAAATTTATCATCTTTCAAAACTTTTATGAGTTAACATTCCACCAGCTCCTTCAATGGAAGTACGGAGAGGTGGGAGAATTTGCCTATTACTTTAAAACATAGGGAAGTTATGAATCCCATCACCATCAAGTGGAGTCTTTGAAGAGGAAAGATAGTAGCTCAAATTATCATTTAGATCTTGGATGAAGGAGGATTAGATGTGTGGATTTGAAATAAATTTAGGCCTCCCATTCTTCTTTGTCCTTTATCTTCCTGGCAAAATTGGCACAATCATGCAAAAATTGAATTTCATGCATGGCTACATAAGTGGTACAATATTTTTACCTATAAATAATCATGATTGTGGGAACCAATTTCAAATATATTATCTTAGTTAGTGGTTGGAATCCAAACTTCTGGATTGAAGAATAGCTCTCCCACTAGTTTGCAAGAGGACTTACAAAAGGTAAGATGCAAGGGAAAAATGATGACCATTCCATATAGCTCATTATATCTCATATAAAATATCCATAAGTGTTTCCTTTTGGTTATATATTTCATTTAATTTAATATTAAAGGTCTCATATAAGTAGGAAATGAGTGCAATTATATATTTTTCATAAGTGATACATTATTGATTCTCTATCTTGTTATGTTTGTCTAACTTGGATGAAATGAATACAATTTTATATATAGAAACACATCCCTGTGATGGAATCATTTTGAGAAGACAAAAATAATATTGGAAACCCTTTTTGACAATAATTTTGAATATTTGGTGAAGAACACATCGATCTCTGAAGATGCTTTGAAGACCTGTACAACAGTGCTCTGAAGATGCCATGCATACTTTGAAGATGTCCATCTAGATCCTGTAGATCAAGATAGTAACTCCAAAGATATCTAGTGTATATATATAAAATTTCCATACATACATACATACATACATACATACATACATACATACATACATTCTTTTATGCATTACTATTCATAGCAATGGTCTAAAGTGATTTGGATATAAATGCATTTATATTTTGTAAAACTAGATATAATCTCTTCAGATTTATGTTAGTTATTCTAAGTCAATTGTTAGTTGAATCAATTCCAATGCCTCCCTATAAGCATGGGATCTGATTACTTGATCTTATATTTTGGATAATTAGATTTAGGTGTTTAGATCACTCAATTTTATATTATGTGAATAGTTTTTGAGATATTCTTTAATTACATGTCTCCTTCTCATTCCATTTAATCAATGAATTAATGAATAGTTTAAAAATTAGATAATAAAGAAGCATTAAAGTGTAATTTCATGTATTTGTATATGATAATGAAATAAAGTTCAACATTCCTTTTAATTACTGAGTAAAATTTGATCTTGTTCTAAGGAAGGAGCAAGGGCCCACTTCTCTTCAAATATCAAGACAAATTGGTATTTTGAGTTTATAGTTTAAAAGTGTATTTCTTTAATTCAAGTATATTTCATTTTGTTATAAAGTCTAATTTCCCTTTTCAATGCAAGTGTGATTTCCTCTTGAACAAAAGTGTGATTTATTTTAAATCAAAGTGTGAATTTTATTTTAATTCAAGTATGTTTCCATTAAATACAAATTTTTATTTCAATTTAAATATAGGTGAGTTTTCTTAATGCAAAAGTGTGTATTTCAATTTCATCTAGAGTAAAGTTTGTTAACTCATCTCTATATTTAGAATATATTAGGAAGTAGTTTAAGTGATAATAGATAGCATTCTCATATTTTGAGATATCACATTGTCATACCTATAAGGGTAAGTTGAGTGAGGAAACCATAATGTCTTATGACAAATGTTTAGGTTATGTATTTTGATGGTGTCAACTAAAGAATCCTTTAGCAAGGAATGCCATAGGAGATATTCAATTAGCATGACTTTCTAGATTTAATTTTTGTAACTTAAAATTAAAATTTTATTTGTTGTCCTTGGGATTTAGACATCAACAATAGAGTAAACCCCCAAAATAATGAACTCTAAACTCAAATACCCAACAGTCTCATAGAATATATCCTTAGACATTGGCCCTGGTAGAAAATGACACCACTACATTGATTAGTTAAATGAGAGGTATAAAAGTAGCCTATCACTACCTCCTAAGTGAAATCATAAAAATTATTAACACAATTTCTCCTTGATGGTACACACTATTAAGGTAATCATATGCTTCTATTTTAGACAAGATCTTAAAATTCTATTATTTAAATTTCTCTAGTTAGACCTCTTGATGGCTATTGCCCCAAGCCATGTTGGTTCAAATAAAATGAATTCTACAACTACCATCATATACTAGGTCATGATGTCAATAGGTGTCGCTACTTCAAATGTTTAGTTCAAAACCTTATTGAACAAGGAGAATTATAGTTAAATAAGACTAATGCTTCTCCTAATAAATCTATATATCTTTAGAAAACCATCCCTCTACATCTAATTTTATATAGGCTAACTCAGGATGTACCTCAGACCATGAGACCCATTTGATAAGTATGATCCATTATCAACTTCTACATAAAGATGTTGGTAGTGCTTCTGAATCACATTCTAAGACAACTAAAATCCTAGATCTCCTTATAGGAGATGCTTTCGATCCATCCAAAAAAAATGATCTATCCCCAAGACTCACTCAGTTTTTTAGGATCTCATTATTTGGGATCCTATTGAAGAACCATTACCTAAACCTATTCAATACAATCAACTAAAAATAAAGGATGATAAATCTATCAAGGAGGATACTTTCCTAGATATCCCATAAGATACGCATACCAATCCTTTAATCACTACAACACCTTTTTTTATCATACCTATCCCCTTTGGCTTACTCCCTCCTAAGATTACTATTACATTACCTTGACCAACTCAAAAACTAGCTTCCCTCATAGCTCAAGAAGAGCCAAATCTTGTAAAAATAGAAATTAGGGGATATGCTTTAGAAAGTAGAAATAAAAATCTTGGGGCATCATGAGGTAAATCCTTAAAACATCCTCTCATAATAATTGAACTCCCTAAATATGATTTCCTTGCTACTTTTGACCATATTTGAAAAGGAAAAATGGTTCTACCACCAATTCAAACTAGCACATCTATATTGGGACATCATCCTTCAGTGAGACCAAAAAACAATTATGGAATCCTCTTCTAAAGAGCTTATGCCATTACAAAGGTATATTACCATATTAATAATTCTAATACATAATCCCTTAAATCATTATTACCCATAGAACCTAGGTGTGAGATCTTATCCTAAACATAAAGTACCCTCTATGGAGAATATTCTAACACTTAATGTGAAGAATCAAGAGTTGAAAGCAAATTCAACTTCCATGCCAACACCTCAAAGGGTTGAAAAACCCAACCAAGATCCATTATGGGGGTCTTACTCTAATTTTCTCAATCAAATCCTTCAAAATATTGGGATTAGTTTTCACATTGTGTAAAATTGGGTATTTACAAATAGGTAAATAGTAATAGGTTGATATTTACTGAGAGATAAATATAATTAGTTAGTTAGTTTGTATATCAAAATATTGTTATATAAACAATATTACAATAATATAATAAATTATTTTTAAGATATATTGTTATTAAATTATGAAAATATATCATAAATAGGAGTTTTCATAATCATAGGATTTAAAGTGAGAGAAAATGGTGGAGAGATAATAGGAATCAAATTCCTATATATTTGTATTATAAAGTCTTGAATGATCGATTATTCAGATAGTATGAAATAATATAGAGTAGATTATTATGTGTTTTTAAATTTCTCTATGTGTTTGACTCTTTGAATTCATATCAGTAGTATAATAGCATGTACATCATACCTATGATGAATTAATAAGCATGAAGGGGAATCTATTTCTTCTACTTGCCCTAGTGGATGAAAGATAAGCTTTTTTTCATATATTTTCATACAATATTATGCTAGTAGAAGTTATATTTTAAATGTTAAAAAGACTAAAATCTATAAATTGGAAATTTATGAAGCAATAAATTCAAGATGAGGATGACATATTCTATGCTAGCTCAACTTGTTAAAATCCATCCTACTATATGCTCATTGTGTGATTTCTCGTTGCATCGTACACTGATTTAGATCCATTCATCAAGTAATTAATAAAATTGGTCACTTTAAAAGTTGGTTGATTGCAATATACAACTACCTTCATGCCTGACATCAATGTTTTAGGTGCATCAATATCTTAAATTCATACACATCATCCAAGCTACTCCATGTCATCTATTTTTTATCCTAACTATAAATAGTGTTGAGTTCCTAAATTTTATCTTCCATGTCACCTAACTTTCTAGATTCATTCTGTAATTGGCATCAGTAGTATTACATTATTTGGCATCCAATGTGTTTTTTTTACATTGTCCTCTTTTAGCTCATCACAATGACCCTAATAGCATTTGCATCATGTTCAAGGTTGAAATAAAGGATTCATATTTTCACATGGAAAATGTTACACCAATCTTGGTTGAATCTATAGTAAATAGTTTTTTGAGTTTATTAATTTGATATTTCTATATAAGTATCCTTTAGTTTAGTGTTTAGTTCGAGTCTTTAATCTTTTGGTCTTATATAGTCAAGTCATTTAATTTTTTTTAGAATATAAATTATTAAAGATCTTTACTTATGTGTAGGTCTTGTCAAGTCAATATGTTGTGTATTTAAGATTGAGTAATTAGTGTATTTTATAGTCAAATAAAATTTAGGTTAAAGTCCATATTTTAAATAGTTATTTTAGTATAGTTTTATAATAGTAGCTTTTTATGAGTATCAAGATCTTACTTAATAGTTTTAATTTAAAACTACTTTAGGGTTTGTTTATTGTCTTTAATTGAGTCATTATTATTTTGATTGACAATTAAAAGAGCTAAGTGTCAGTGTTATTGTCAAAAATTCAAAAAGTGTCATTTTTTGCAAAAAGGTCATTAAAAAAAATCATTGTGAGTTGTCATAGACTAGAGTTGAAATCTTTGATGTCAATAATGAGTCATTGTCAAAAAAATTGTAAAATATTTATACATGGATGCATTATCAAGAGTACCCAACATCCTATAATTTTTTGAGCTTTATCAACACATCAGTTAAGTAAGTAGAAACTAGTAAAGGTTAAAAGATACACAAAGGTTGGAGGACAATTGGTGACCTCTAGTTAGTCACCAATGATGTAGTGACATTTTGTGTGGTGTGTTATTTTTAGTTGTGTGAATTTTAATTTTTTTAGTACGATGTGGTAGTTACATTTATTTTTTAGCATGTATAAAAAAATAATAATAGTTGTACCTTTTCACTTGTGAATGATAATCTCATGCAATCCCTTTTGTATATTTGCATTGGATAATGTTGATCTAAAAATCATTGTAGTAATCATCATGAAAGGTTACTAGTAAACCTATGAAAACCATTTTGTAAGGTTAGTGATGAACTTGAGAAAAAAATGTTGTAAGGTTAGTGGTGAACCTAAGAAAACCATTTTGTAAGGTTATTAGTAAACCTGTAAAAACTATTTTGGAAGGTTATTAGTGAACCTATAAAACCAATTACAAATGAGTGTGAAAGAAGAGATGTGTGATGGCACATGTATGCAGAGAATATTATGAGCACATGGAGGTGGCAAGTTACACTCAAAAAATGAGATATATTGTACCATGTAAAAACTATGGGGGGAATGTTGGATTAGTTTTCACATTGTGTAAAATTGGGTATTTATGGAGAGGTAAATAGTAAAAGGTTGATATTTACTAAGAGGTAAATATAATTAGTTAGTTAGTTTGTATATAAAAATATTATTATATAAACAAAGTTATGATAATATAATATATTATTAGTAAGATATATTGTTAATAGGCTATAACAATATATCGTAAATATGAGTTTGCATAATTATAGGATTTTGGGTGAGATAAAATGGTGGAGAGATAATAGGAATCATATTCCTATATATTTGTAATGTAAAGTCTTAAATGATTGATTATTCAGATAGTATGAAATAATATGGAGCAGATTATTATCTATTTTTAAATTTATCTGTGTTCGGCTCTTTAAATTCATGTCACAAACTTCCCTTATCACACTACCACCCATAAAATAGGTTAACCCCTACATTCAAAAACCAGCATAGTATTAGGAAAGAAAAAATACATCTACCATCAAATAATGAAATATGATACTAAAAATTATAATGTGCTAAGAGATGTAGTTCAAAATTTATTAGAAGAAGATGGTATTTTATTAGAACAACTTGGTCATGATTATCCTCATAGTCAAACTATTAGGGTCACAACCACTCTGGGCACTAATGTATTATCAATAGGGTCATAATGAGTTTCAAAGGAAGATAAAACCTCTTATAAGACTTAGTATCAACCCTTTTTAAACACTCTAGACTTAGATAATTTTGAAAACATGGAAAACCCCCATTTGTTTCAGATAGATGTAATACACATAGATACATGATCTCAAACCCAAGGTCATAAGAACTAAAACCCCAAAAATGTTAAAGTGATTATTAAAAAAGTTCCTACTCCTACCATAGATAGTCTTACAATTCCCATCCCAAAACCTAAAATTTATATTCTAGGGAAAGCGTAGAATAATAATGCTTTAGAGTTGATGCAAATATATATTATAAAACAACTTTATCAACTCTCCATCAAGATTTATTTATATGAACTTGTCCAAAACTCTATGAAACATCATGAGGATATGATAGAGGCCTTATAAGTTACTGAGATAAAATTAGGTGAACCCCAGACTCTATCAACTTTTATCTCATCTTTTTAGAAGTTATCATCCATTATGTTTCACTATTCCAAAATATCCCATTACAACTTGATGACCAAGATCCACCATTATTTATCACTACCCAAATTAATTAAACTCAAATCAAGTGAGTAATGATTGATAATGGATAAAATATAAATATTATCTCCTCACATGCTTTCAAACAACTCTAGTTACCTAAAATTGTTGTAGCTCAATCTCTAGTCATCCTATGAGCATTTAATGATACCATTGACACCACCATTAAGAACTATTATCATTCCCATATAATTATGAATATACACCCTCCTAGAGTTATTTTACATCATATAGGTGGGATTTCAATATAAAATCCTATTAGGATGTCCTTATATATGTGTTATCTATTGCATCCCCTTCACTTTGCACTGATGTCTTAAATTTGAACATGAAGGTAAGGTTCATATTATCCTTGTAAATCCACATCCATTCAAGACATACAACTTGACTTATCAACCTAATGATGTCTTAATGCCCCTAAATAACTCAAGTCTATATTATTCAGGGGAAACATTTGCCATATCTACTATACGTTCATCTCATATCCCTAATGTAAACTCTTTCAACTTCACATTCCAATAAATTTTTATAGGGGAATATCAGTTGCTAATGCTAAGCACTTTATCAACCCCCCTAAAATATGGATGTCCTAATTGACAACATACTTGTCAACCCAATCTAGGAGATATTATCCCCTTTGGACCTCCTCATCTCCAAACACACTTCACCTATGGAGGAGTTGATCAGTATCATTTATATAAAGAAATTCAAATTTATGCCCAACCATCCACATCTAACTTTTCCTTTTTTGACAAACTATGATTTGCACAAACCTACCTACAATGTTTTGCTTGGAAACATTTTGGCTTCAAATTTTATGAATAAGGTCCCCATGAGGTTACAATAAATGACCTTATAAAGTCACATGAGAAACATGGCCTTAGTTTCAAGAAAACTCTAAAGCTCACAACAATCACACTTTGGTATCCCATGTCCCTATAGATGTGGATCGTAAAAATCCTTCATCCCCTCTTGATTCCCTTATGGCAATTCTTGACACCATTTTCGTCACACCTAACTTTTTTTATTAGTGCCATTCTTCTAGAATCATTAACCTATTAAAGTAATGAAAAAAACATATCCCTTCCTTTAGTTTTTCATGACCTAATAGATGAAGATTCTCTCTCAATCCATGTAATGGAGTGTCAAAATGATGACTCCATTTTTACTAATTTAAGCATAAGAGATTCATATCTAAATAATATCATACCATTTGAGTCTCCTAGTCTTTTAAATGAGGTTAAAACTAATATTAACATAGGGACACTTGAATCCCCATGAAATATCAAAGTGAGCTAATCCTTAGAATCTCAAGAACACTAGGATTTTATAGAATTCTTTGCTAATCATAGCCAATCTTTTTCTTGGTATTATAGGGATATGCCTAGAATTGACCTTGAAATAGTTGTTTATAACATTGTTACCATTCCTAAAGCTAAACTAGTGAAGAAAAAGCTTCATAGGATGCATCCTCCTATAACACTTCTTATCAAATAAGAATTGAATCACTTATTATCGATTAACTTTATCCAACCCATTGATTACCCTAAATGGGTATCTAACATAGTAATTATCATAAAACCCATAGGGGGTCGCTACCTTTGTACCAACTTTTGTGACCTTAACCTTGCTTGCATGAAAGTTGATTTCCCCTTATTAATATCGACCAGTTCTAGACCTCATTGCATTACATGAGATGTTATCACTCATGGATAGAATTTTTAGTTATAATCAGATCCTTATCACCTCAAAATATCAACATAAAACCTATTTTATTACTCTATGGGAGAATTTTTATTACAGGGTCAAGCCATTTGGTTAAAAGAATGTAGGAGCCACTTTCTAGCATGCCATGACTATATTTTCCATTATTTAATTCATAAAATCATTTAATATTATGTGGATTATCTCCTTGGTAAATCTAGGTATCATAAGGATCACTTTTCCATCTTTCAATGAATCTTCACTCATTTGATCCAATATCAAGTTCATATTAACCCCAAAAAATGTGTTTTTGGGTTTTTATTAGGTAATATCTTAGGTTTTATCAATTCCCTTTGAGGAATCAAGGTCTATCCTACTAATATTAAGTCCATTATAGATACGCCACCTCCCTCTAACCTCAATCATCTTCATATTTTATGAGGTAAACTGTAGTCTATTCACTATTTTATTTTATAGTTATCAGATTGATGTCAACCTTTCCATCACCTTCTTAAGAAAGACACCCAGTTTATGTGGGATTAAAATTATCAAGTGGAATTTTATACTCTTAATAAGTATCTCTTATCTCCCCATGTCCTTATTCCATAAAGAGAGGATAATCCCTTTTACTTATATATCTCAGATACAAATCAAGCATTAGGTGCCATGCTTACCCATCGAGATGATCAACATAGAAAGCAGGTAGTTTATTATATAATTTTTACTTTGGTTGAGTATGAAACTCATTATACATGTCTTGAAAAACTATGCTTGGCCCTAATGTTTGTAACTTCCAATCTTTACCACTATTTTACTAATCACAAGTCTCATGTGATTAAAAATACTAATCCTCTTAAGTTCATGCATTTGAAACCCTATCAAAATCAATGAATGGATAGATGGTTGATGTTATTCACTAAGTTTGATCTTGATTTCCTTAACTACAAGATAATTAAGGGCCAGATCATCATTGATCAATTGGATAAAGCACCCCTTGATGATAATCTAGCATCTATTTATGAATTCCCTAATGAAGCTATAACCTCCACATCCCAGGAAGATCTCAAATATCATATAACATTATTCTTTGATGTATCTAAATGTGAATGTGTAGAGGGAGCATGGAATATTCTAATACCACCTAAAGGCACTCCTATCCCCTTATATTTTAAGCTTGTTTTCAACTATACTAATAATATGATATAATATGAAGCTCTAATTATAGGTCTCCAAATAGCTATGGCTCTAGGAGTTAAATCACTTCATATTTTTGGGCCTCTTAATTGGTATTCAATCAAATAATTGGCATATATTAGTGCACGAATAACATCCTATATAGGTATAAGATGTTATAAGAATAGTTATTAGCCACCCTTAACTATTATGTAATCCATACCACTCCTCAATTAACCAACAAGCTTGTTGATATCATGGATTCCTTAGCCTCCTTTATCCCATCTTCTTCCCTGGAGTCTAAATTATTTATCCTTATTCATAAGGTCAATCAACCTTATTACACCAAAATTGATCTTCCTACTATCCATACTATATAAGAAACCCATGTGGATTTGTGGTACACATAGATATTCAATTATTTTTCTAAATGTATCATTCTTTCATATTTATCCAAAAATACTAAACATGCTTTTCAATAACAAAATTCCTAGTATGTAATACTATGGGGTCTATTTTATAAGCACAAATTCGATGGTATTATCCTCCATTATCTCTAGATTTCTAAATCAAGTCTTACAATCAAATAAACTCATAATGGATTCTATGGTGGCCATTTTAGTGGTTTAACTATCACCATGAAAATTTTGCATTCAAGATACTATTGGTCCACTATGAATCGAGACTATTGTGAGTATGTCAAGAAATGTGTGAAGTGTCAATAACATGATAACTTATCCCATATCCCTAGTCATCCATTACAATTAGCCAAGAACTTTTGGCCTTTCTCCCAATGGGATTTGGACCTTATAAGGAGTATTAATCCTAAATCTTCCCATTGACATAGTTTTATCATTATTGCTAGTAAGTGTTTCACTATGTGGGTGGAGTTCATTCCCCTTATTTCAACCAAGGTAGATAAGATTGTTGATTTCATTAATCATCACATCATATGTTGTTTTGGTGTCCCACATAAAATCATTATAAATAATGGGAAATATTTTTAAAATCATCAAGTCCAAAAGTTATGTGACTCCTTTGGCATTAAGTCGAGTTTCTCATCACCTTATTATCCACAAATCAATAGACAAGCCAAATCGTCGAACAAAATCCTTGTCAAGATGTTAACCAAAATGTTCAATGAGGTTGGAAAGGATTGTAATCTTTGTATACCTTTTGATTTATGGGATTATCAAACTAGTATTTGAACACCCACAGTGGCTACCCCATTTTTTTGTCTTTAGTACAGAATTAGTTCTCCCCTATAAGTCTAAATTACTTCCCTTTGAATTTATCTTAAAGATATCATTTGTAAATAGGATTATCATCACGATTGATTATCACAGCTAGAAATTTTAGATGGGCATTAATCCACAACCCTTGATCACCTTCATGTATATCAAGAATGAATAAAATGTGCATATAATCAATATTTAATGGAATGAGAATTTAATATCAACAACCTTGTCCTTAAAGAAAATTAGCATGTCACAACTATGGAAAGAAGTAAATGGGGAAAGTTTACTCCTAATTGTTAGGGTGTGGAGCTAAAAGCTTCAACTGTTTGCAGACACGAAGAAGAGGATGCTGAAGAACCAGAAGCACCAGCGTCAGCAGCATGACCGACATCGGTCAGATGCAGTGTAGAAGGCAACCAGTGATGGCAGCTAGTCAGCCAATGTCAGCAACACCAGGTAAGCAAGGACCGACATCGATCACCTGTGTGTTCCAGAACTGCTGTTGACAAACAGTCAGTTAAGTGAAGTGAGTGTTTGCATGTTTAAGGACTAATTATAGTCATGAGCTACGTGTCTAATTATTGTAGTTAGAGTTCTATTTTTGTAAGCATGGGATCCTATTTAAAGACCCATAAGGCATGTATTGTAATTGTAAGAAGGTAAGTAAAAGCATTGAAGCAAGCAAGGTCAAGGAGATCAGCTGAACCATTCAATGAGGGATAATAACTCAAGCTATAGAGTTGTTGTGTTGAGCAAGAGAGAGAGGGAAGAAGGTCTTGAGGTGTGGCAAGCCTTTGAGGTGGAGGAAGAAGTGGCATCTTCCTTATTGTATTTTCTTCTAGTAATATTTAATACAAGAGTGTGTATTGTCTCTCAAATTCTTTATTGTCTCAAGTTTCTAGTTACTTATTCATTCTGGTATATTTCCATGTTTAATTTCTTATAAGAAAGTAATCAATTGTGCTTCCATTGGATAAGGGGTCACCTAACAGTTGGTATCAGAGCTACGATTTGCAGGAAGCAGTTTATTGTTTGATTACAGGTCAATCACAGGGTTTTTTGTTTGAGTAGGAGTTCAGCAATGGCAAAAGAAAGTAAGCTACAAATGGAGAAGTTTAATGGCAAGAATTATCAACATTAGAGGATGCAGATTGAGGACTATCTATATCAGAGGGATTTGTACTTACCGTTGGGTGGGGTTGCATGCAAGCCCACATATATGAAGGATGAAGAATGGAACGTTCTTGATCGAAAGGCTCTTGGTTCCATAAGGTTGAGCCTTGCATCGTCTATGATTTACAGCTTATCACAGTGTAAGACAATGAAAGAATTGATAAAATCCTTGGTGAATTTATACGAAAAGCCCTCAGCTTCTAATAAGGTATATCTTATGAAGCAGCTATTTACTTTGCAAATGTAGGAAGGTGGATCAGTACATACTCATCTCAGTGATTTCCATGGTTTGGCAAACCAATTAGCTTTAGTCAATATTGTTTTTGATGATGAGGTAAAGGCTCTCTTGATTATATGTTCTTTGCCTGAAAGTTGGGACAGTTTGGTCATGGCAGTAAGTAATTCTACATCTACTTCTAAAATCTTAAAAGTTGATGATGTTGTGAGTGTGATCTTGAATGAAGAAATATGTAGGAGAAGCACAAGTGAATCATCAGGGAATGCTCTAAGTGTAGAAAGTAGGGGAAGGCAAAGGGAGAAGGTTGAGTAAGGGAAATCAAGGTCGGGAAGGAGATCCAAGTCCAAAGGTATTACCTGTTGGTTTTGTGGAAAGAAATGACATGCAAAGGAGTGTTGGTTGAGAGATAAAGAGAATCAACATGTAGGTATTGAAGAAGCAAAGGATGCAAATATTATGGTATAGGATGCTCTCATACTTTCTTTGGATAGTCAGGTAGGATCATGGATTTTAGATTCTGGTTCATCTTTTCATGCATCCCCAAACAGAGATTTGTTCTATGAGTATCAACAGGGAGACTTTGGAGTGATTTATTTAGGGGATGGTATGCCTTGTCAGATAGTTGGCAAAGGGAAAGTGCAGCTGAGATTGCAGATTGACAACACATGGGTGTTGAAAGAGGTCATGCATGTCCCGATTCTGAAGCAAAGTTTGATTTCTGTAGGAAGGTTGGGTGATGAGGGATGCACAATAACCCTCATAGCAGATTCTTGGAAGGTTACCAAGGGAGCACTTGTTCTAGCAAGAGGTAAGAAAGTAGATACTCTTTATATGCTACTTGTATTATTGATTTTACTTCTGGTTTATCTACTTCAGCTATAGATTCAAAGATGTGGCTTAATAGGCTTGGTCACATGAATAAGAAGGGAATGGAAATTCTTGATTCAAAAGGTATGTGTTCAGATTCAAAAAGCATAGATAGAGTTCATTGCAAGAAAAGGAAATTTGATGCTTTTGATAGGAACAAAGAAGCCTTGGTGTTTACGGAGGAGATGAAGGATAGAGATCAGTCACAAGGGCTGAATAAATCTGAGTAGGGTAGCATGGACAGAGGTTTGATCCAATAAGATCTTGCAGATGAAAAATTCATCACTTACAAAAAAACACAGGTACTGATGTCAGTGCTCCCATGGCACCGATGTCGGCCAGACAAAAACTGACATCGGTCATGTGTAGACCAGCAAGGCTGATAGGTCAGGCAAGAGAAGTCTGACATCAGTTAGGTAGGAACTGACATTAGCAGGGGGACACCAGTGTCAGCCATGGAAATGATGTCGACAGTCAGGGTCAGTGCAGGGAACTGACATCGGTCAGGAGCAGACTGGGAGATGGCTGAGATCGGTCACTAGAACGGATGTTGGGTGGATAACAAGCTATCAAGAAGTCTCAAACACACATATGGAGGTCAAGAAATGGTAAGTGAACCTCATATTCATTGTTCATCTTCTTTATATTACTTACTGATAGTCAAAAACTAGGAAGATGGAAGAAGCAATGCAGGTAGAATCCAAAAATAGTGGGAGCTTGGCATGGATGAGGAGTGTGAGTCCTTGGAGAAGAACCAAATAGGTATTTGTTGGTAGAGTTGTCAGTTGGAAGGAAGCACTGGATAGAGGGATGGATTCCCATATTAGAGAAGAGAGTGGATGGACACATGAGATAGAAGGCTATGGTATATGGTCTTGAGTAGGCTGCAAAACAATGGAGGTTTGACCATTGTATTTTATCTTTACCAGGTTGGATAATATTAGCTACATTATCTTGTTATCGTATTATGTTGCTTGTTGCAGTGTTTCAAATACAGGGAGTTTGCTGAGCTAAGGGTAGAGTTGGTTCAGAAGTATGTCATGAAGAATTTAGGAGTAGCAAAATTCTTTTGGCATAAGTGAAAGATATAGCATCATAGGTTTGTGTGGTGGTTGGTCTTCAAGAGTGACTTTGAAGAGGGATACAAAGCCAAGGGAACAAAATAGATGGTGTACAGGTACAGGTACAGTAGTAGTTATTTATCTCCAAGTGGGAGATTGTTAGGGTGTGGAGCTAAAAGCTTCAACTATTTACAGGCATGAAGAAGAGGATGCTGAAGAACCAGAAGTACTAGCATCGATAGCATGACTAACATCAGTTAGATGTAGTTCAAAAGGCAACCAGTGACAGCAGCTAGTCGATCAACGTTGGCAGCACTAGGCAAGCAGGGACTGGCGTCGGTCGCCTATGTGTTCCAGAACTACTGTTGACGAACAGTCAGTTAAGTGAAGTGAGTGTTTGCATGTTTAAGGACTAATTATAGTCATGAGCTATGTGTCTAATTATTGTAGAAAGAGTTCTATTTTTGTAAGCATGGGATCCTATTTAAAGACCCATAAGGCATGTATTTTAATTGTAAGAAGGCAAGTAAAAGCATTGAAGCAAGCAAGGTCAAGGAGATCTAAGGGTGTAAGGTCAAGGAGATCAGCTGAAGCATTCAAGGAAGGATAATAACTCAGGTTATAGAGTTGTTGTGTTGAGCAAGAGAGAGAGGGAAGAAGGTCTTGAGGTGTGGCAAGCCTCTGAGGTGGAGGAAGAAGTGGCATCTTCCTTATTGTAATTTCTTCTAGTAATATTTAATATAAGAGTGTGTATTGTCTCTCAAATTCTTTGCTGTCTCAAGTTTCTAGTTACTTATTCATTCTGGTATAATTCTGTGTTTAATTGCTTATAAGAAAGTAATCAATTGTGCTTCCGTTGGATAAGGGGTCACCTAACACTAATTGGTTTGGACCCTATATCATCACTCATAAGAATGGATTTGAGGCATATCATTTGGCCTCCCTTGATGCAAAAATAGAACATGAACCTCTTAATTATTTACATCTACATCCTTTCTACTATAAATAATCTTATTACAAACTTTATTCAACATAAGTTCTAAAAATCTTAATCCCCTTACCTTTAAATAGACCCCATAAAGATCGAGAATTATGTGGATTTTTGGTAGTATACCAGCTTTGTCCTTAAATATGAACACCCTAGATCTATTTATAGCATGTTCTCATGGATTGGTTTTGTTTAAAACAAAATGGAGTTCCAAATCATTATTTCCTAATAATCCTAAAATCTTGTTCAAAATAAATGACACAACCTTGTTTCCTAGCTTATAAAAGATGCCTTATGTCTAATCCATGGAAAAAAGGTTTGGGATATCAGAATCAAGAAAAGAGTAAAAACTATGTTGATCTCTTGAAGGATAGTTGCTATCAAAATAAAGTGAAAGTCAAAATTTTAGATAGATCCATCAAAGGATAGCTAGTAAGATACATATATATAAACATGTAAACCATTCCCTTGAAGGATGGCTATGTGTTTATGATTTCGGAAACTTCCCAAATTGATTAGTTTCCTATTATAATCAAATCATGTAAAAATTAATGAAATCAAAATTATATCCCACAAAATATTCCCACATTGATCAAATTTCTTTTGTAGACTTCCCACATTGATCAGTCTACATTTGTCCATGGATTAGCTTAAGGATAAAAATCTAGGAAACAAAAAAAACATGGGTATTTTTAGAAAATTAAGCATTTCCCCCATTCATATAATCCCCTTTCTTTAATATCAAGGATTTCTAAATTTGGTTGATAAGAGATTGTTAAGGAATTTCTTTAACTTTGGATAAAAGGGTGTATATGAAATAAGCAGTAAGGGGCCTAGCATTGGTTAGGGTCCCAATTAATTATGATTCATGCATCTTGGATTAGTTAATAAACATTTGATTCATGTAAAATTTACATTTCCATAATCAACAAAGATAAAATCCCATCCATATAATCTAAAAAGTATAATAAAAAATAAAATCCATATAATCACCATCCATGTAATATAACATCTAGGCAAAATATGTCATAAATCCATGAAACATAATAAATTATCATAGGAAATTAAAAATAAATAATCCACTACTAATCCATTTAAAACACACATGAATCCATAATCAAGATAAATCTACATCACACAATATAAATACCATAATCCATGAAAATACTACATAAACAATATAATACATGATGCAACTAAAATCACATGATATATAAATGTAATCCACATAATCCAAATCCATAATCATATCACACAAATGCATGTATTAAAATTGAATAACATATATTCATGAATATATATCCAAAAATCAAATTTACATCACAAAGTGTCATAATGTGTAATATGAACAAAGGCCAATCCATATAGTTATCCATATACATGTCTCAAGAAAATATCCATTTTACCTTCTCTATTATCCCCTCCATCTCCTCCTCCAACCCTCCTATCGCTCCCTAATGTCACACTCCCCACACTAGTTGTAGTAGTTTGTGCCCCTCGTGAAGTCTGACCATGCTTAGATATGTGGCTGGTGTATCTAAGAACCTTTGATAATTTGTCTCTAAAAATATGCTCATAATAGCATAGCTCTACTACCACATCCTGATATCTATCTAGGCTCACACTACATAGAGGCCACATCCTCTTGCCTTGTCCCCCTCCTCCTATATTGGATATTAATATTGCTGTCCCAATTGTACCTATTAGTATCCATATCCTCTCACATTGATATCTATATCTATCCCATGTTTGGCATGCCTCATTATAACTCAGTTGTAATTCATCATATCACCCTTTTAGCTCTATCAAATATGCCTATAGTTGGTCTCAATAAAAAATAACTCTAGATTACTAGTCCCATACCACATCCCTCTCTACCATAATTACTTTCATGTCTCCATCCCCCTCCCCATCTCCTCCTATAGTCTCCACATCCTTCATCTTCCACCTCTAGTTCACCACCCTATCCTCTCCCCTTCCATGTTGATCCACCCACCATAATAAATATTCCTTTGTCACTCTGACATCATCTATCGTTCCTACCTCTAGATCTTCCTCTACTAACAGCTCTAACCCTATAATTTGTGGCTCAGGTAGTTCCACCTCTAATTCATCTCTCTTGTATACCTAAGGTGCCTCAAGTAGATCCTATCATATCCCAAAATGTCACCGTATGTGTCCAAACTAAAAAATCTCCACATGTTTTAGGTGTCTCCCCCATAACCATCTTGTTCATTATCCTACCACTAGCTCTATCTCCATCCTTGGCCATGCTAAGAATATAACATAGGGCCTCCATATAGCCTCATCCTCCTCTATCCCCTCTAGCACCTATCTATAATAATTTAAATCTAAAAATCTCTCATCTCCATGTGGATGGGCAAAGTCATCTCTCCATCATTAAAAACCAACACTAAAATCAAATTGGTACCAACCTATCCATAGTAGCCCTGGTGGCTACACTACTCAGATGTTCTCATATGCCCAACACTATAGTGCATAAGTAACATCTAGCCCATATCACTAGTACATCTTCCAACCCTATAACTCCATGTATATCTATGTTAGTGAGGTCGAAGCCCACACAAATATTAGTTTATGCTCCAACATGTTTATAAGCACTCATATCAAGATCTATAAGAACCTCCCTCCACCCAAGTCTAGTAGCACATAAAAAGAGACGGACAACATCATCATGGTCATAACCCATCTCCCATCTTAGTCTTGGTTATATAAAGCCTTGAAACTAAAGCCTCCTATTATGAAACCAATATCTGCAACATCATCCCTATATAAATGTGTCAAGGTAGTTGTCCACCCTCTCTCATCCACTATGATGATTTTTGTAGCCTATATGGCTAGCTAGAGTATCTTATAAATGTCCTCTAGGTTCATGGTTATCTCCCCTATTAGGAGACAAAAAGTCCCTACATCTAGATCCCATCACTCCATAATCACCACTAGTAGATTTCAATCCTAGTGTACCCAACAATAATGGTGTAATCTTCTTAAGCCTATCACCTCTATATGCTCCCTATATACATCTCCCATGACCTCCCATAGTCGCTCTAGAAAATGTGGCACTTAATCTTGCATCATCAATGGTACACTTGCCTACAATCCCATAATCCCTTAAATTTATTTAATTTTTTAACAACTAATCCTATCCTTTAAGTTTTTCTTATCCCTTAAAAATTAATATTGACCCTTACCAAATCAATCATGATTAGTTATTGATGATCATTGATCATCATATAGGTTTCAATCCCTCACCAATCGGTGGTCAATCATCATGGAATTGGTATTGATCCTAGTAGGATTGATTACAATATTTGTAAAACCCTACAATCCTAAAACCCTACCCTAAACTAAGGCAAAATTCAAAAAATTCAAAAATTCACATAAAATGGAAAAAATATGTTATCCCTACCTTGTCATGAGATCATCACCATTGTCATCCACTCCCACTATAATCCATCATGTACATCTCACTCAAATTTGTTGACAAATGTCAGATTTTTTAGCTTTAGCTTAGCTTACACAATCTCATTTCCAAATTGAGCATCAAATCCATTCAGTGGCCTATTTATATCCCTTTTAGATCAACATCAATTATTTCATGATTGACATTGATTCTTTCCTAATCAGTATTGATGCATTAGATCGATGTTGATTTGGTCTATTTTAGGCTCCTTTATACTACATGTAAATCTATTACATCCTTACAAACCTATTTTAAGGCCACTTAAGTTATCCTTTATTAAAACTATCTATTCATTATTACCTAGCATTATTGGCATGTGGACATAAGCCCCTGATGGTCTCATAGCCTTTGAGAGGTCTACATTCATTTTATTCTCTATCCCCTGTGGATCCTAAAAATATACCTCATCTTGTGATCATCGTGTCCTTAGGTAGGGTACATGTACCAAGCACACCAGATGCTTTGCTTAGCCCATCCTATATTTTTCCCTCTTGAATACCTTTAATAGATCCCACATTTTCTTAGTTTTAGTAATACATTACTTGTTTGCCTTAGGGCATCCCTATTTAGGATATCTTATATCTTTTTAGTGCAACATTATACTTCATGCTTATCCTTACTTATTTGATGCTCATTTTATATTTACCCTATCCATTACCACCTCATTATCAAACCCCTCTTCACCTAATTATCCTTTTTCAACTCCCAATTTGAGGGGGAATACCTCCTCACATTAAAACCTAGGGAGTTAGACCTATCCTAGTTTTATCTCCTCATCTAGTTAGCATCATGTCCTTAGGTATGTCATATGTACTGGGAACACCAAATGCTTTTCTTATCTCATCCTATTTTTTTCCCTCTTGACTACCTTTAATAGATCCCATTTTCTTAGTTATAGTAATCCATTACTTGTTTGCCTTGAGGCATTCGTATTCAGGGTATCCTATATCTTGTTAGTGCTACATTATACTTCATGCTTATCCTTACTTCTTCGATGCTCATTTTATATTTACCCTATCCATTACCACCTCAATTTCAAACCCATATCCCCCTCATTATCCTTTTTCATCTCCCACTTTGAGGGGGAATACCTCCTCACATTAAAACCTAGGGAATTAGACCCATCTTAGTTTTATCTTATAGCAGGTTATCACAAACTGCTCAATAAAAACGGGAAAATGTAGACACTATAAATTTACACTATTTTATTACAAATAAATGTGTCTTACCCATTACCTACCTTTTTTATGCTAGTTAATATAGTTCTACCATTTATTGTCTAACATTGTGTAAATACTCTAGTTAATTACCATTTTACCTAGGTAATTAGTTAGCCATCCCTAAATCCTAGTAAAAATATCCCCAACCTCATTATGGGTAAGTTGTTTTAACCCCCATAACAAAATCTTCATACCCAATCTTCATTAAAAACCAATTTTTACTAAGTTGAATCTAGGATCTTGAGTTTTTATAACTAATAAATTAAAATTGGACTAAATTGGTAATGATTCCCATGATCATTGTCGATCTTATTAAGATCGATGTTGATTTATAGCCAAACTAGCCTTAGGGTCAAGGATCCTAATTTTTCCACTGAAATGCTGACTAAATTCCCTTGGAGCACTATGGAAGAATTTCATCTCTATTTTAGTCTATCTACACTATGTTCAAATCTAACCACATCCATGTTAACAAGATATTTCTCTGCAACACAAGAAGCTTTTTTAGAGGTAAGTATGTAGTGTGTTTGAATGATTTTTTATTACTACATTATTAAATTATATTTTGTTTGATGCCATAAGTCTATTTATATAAACTAGTGACCAATCCAAAAGCCTTTTAAAATCTATTAAATCCCTCTTTAGGCCCCATCTTGAGTCTTTTATTACCCATTGTAAGGATTGACCATGATTCTTTTTGAATCGACATCAATTTCCTAATCGATATTGATTCTGAGATAATCAACATTGATACATGTGCTTTTATTTCTATCTGCAACCTGATACTATATTACTAATCTTAATAATTTCCAATTTACTATTTATAAGTCCTAAAATCATACATTTTTATCTATAGATGGCCTTTCCTAGTGTTATACATGATGTGGTTTCAATTCACAACTTACCCATAGTTCATCATCCCTTATTCATCGATCAAAGTGACATCTCTTTCAAGTTAGGACTTTGCACAATTATCTTTTCCCTAACTCTAAAATCCATCACTAAGTAACTAGAAGCAATTCAAGAAAAAGAACACTTAGCCATAGCATATTGGAAGAAACATTTTGATAATATATATGTAGTAGATTGATTTTTTTCTTTTTAGTTTTATAATCTTATCACATGTTTTATTTTAATTTATCTCATTATAATATCTACTTGATTGTGTAAAATAGTGAGCTAACATCCCTCTAAGGAAGTGTAACACTTCTTGAAATTGATCTTATATCAGGAAGTCCACCCATTTATCTTATTAATCCAATAGTTTCTAAGTTGTCTTTGTTGTGCAGGTAGTCCTTCCTAGCCAAAAAGTAGCTCCCACCTCATTGGATCAATGGTGTGCATCCACATCACTAGTATTCTTATTTAAACCCTATATCATTTCTATTTTTAGTAAGTTAATTTTTATTAAGAAAATGAACCAAAAAAATACTAAAACAACTACACAATTAACTAATATAATGAAATCAAAAGAAGATATTTTACCTTCCATGAGAACAAGTGTTTTTATTTGGCCATCTAATTATGTTCTCAATTATGTGATCAATAAATATTTGTTAGTGAAACTTTATTACTCCAATTCTCCTTGTCACCTTGGTAATATTGGTTGGCTCTGGCTTGGCTTGGCTTAGTAAATTGGCATGGTAACACTACAATGAATATTTTTGGAGGTATTTTGGCATAATAACATTGCTCATCAAAATATTTATATGTATTTGAGCATAATAACTTTACACCAAGAGAGATTAAAGCCTAATGGGTAAGGCCTTGTATTTATAGCCTCCAAAGTTAACTCTAACCTAAGTGTAATTAGGTTAGAATTAACCATGGTAGAGTTTTAACTAACCCTAGGTGAGTTAATTATAAAATTATTTGAGTTAAGGAGAGTACATGTAATTAATATTTGGGATAGAGATCCCATTTATTAAGTATGGCTCTTTATTTTTGAGTTTATTACATCTAGGGAGATATTTTGAATTCTTTGATTTTGAAGATGATGATGTCATCATGACCTCATTTTATTAAATTTTTATTTTTTACACAATTTATTTACACTAATTTCACATGAAAAATTCACTTAATCATTTGATTTGGTTTAATTAGCTGATTCATTCTACTTAGAATTTTAGCACTTTAGGAATTGTTTAAATGCCTTGCTTAATGGGTCCAAAGTCTAAATTTCCAAATGTTAGGTTGTAACGTGATTGGAGATGAATATATGAGAGTTTAATATTGAGTAAAATATAATTACCCAAATATGGATACCTCAACATGATTATGAAAAATAATGTCCAATATGCATATGAAATTGGGATGTTTAGTGAATCCTACACTTAATATGCACTGTTTGGTAGAAATCAGTCTAAAGTTTGGTTGAAAGTTGGTTGTGGCTAGAATGGGGTGTATAGACTTTGAAGAACCCTTTTCCTATATCTAGGAACTAGTCTATATCTATGTGCCTTTAGTTAATTTGTTACCATAAATTAAGGTTGAAACTCTCTTTTCAATTACAACCTTAAGCACAGTGGGTTTTAATTGGAGCCTTGTTTATCACTTAGGCTTGAACACTTTAGTCATCGCTCTTATTTTTTATTACTTGATATTGAATTTACAAATTAATTTTAGGCATATTCTTAGAAATAAATGTCTTACACCAAAGTTAAGTTTTTTTAAAAATCCATGTGCCAAGATTGAGTCAAAGTGTTTTGAACTGTTTGCCTTAGAAGTTAAATTAATTACAATTTTTTACCTCAACCTAGTTTGTTTTAAAAGTATAGCTTTGTGCCTTCTTACCAAAGACCAAGTATTTGCCTTTAAATTTTCAAACCTAGTTTGTAATTTTATATTTGTGCCTTATTACCAAAGACATAGCATTTCCTTAAAAAAATTAGATTCAATACATGCCTTTTGAGTCTAGTTTTGTGCCTTGTTTCCAAAAACATAGCACTATTTTCATGTTTAGACCTATATTAGATTTGTTCGAAACACTTTTCCAAAAGAACAAGATTCAAATTTTCCATTCATTTGACCATTTGTCTACAAGACCTTAGACCTTGGGGATATTTGAGACTAAGCTTACCATTTATGATTTTTGAGAAGAGCTCAATTCTAGGCCATGTTTAGACCATTTACAATAATGGACCAATTTTTCCATCTAGACCAAGTTTCAAGATGTACCAAGCATCAACCAATACTTCTAGACATTGTTTCAAGAGTTTTGTGAACTCTAGACCTTTTCTTTGCAAGATATTAGTCATAGGTTTAGATATGCCTCACTACACACATACTAGGACCATGTACAATCTATATTATGAAAACATGGTCACAAATGATGCATTTTTTCAAGACCTATATGGTGATGACATAGTTAATGATATGGATCCATATCCTCCTTACACTAATCAATATGCATAACAAGGCCAAGATCCATTATCACATTATTTGGTTAATACACCTCCTTATCTAGGTCAAGATCAAGAAAAAATAGTTTAATACCTTTTTAGTGTGCCATATATTATCAAACAGGTCTAAAAATAACCATACTAAGTTACCAAGCCATTGACCTATGACCCATACTTATTTAATATTCACTTGGTTCAAAATAGGGACAAGGTTTTGGTTAAAGGTATAGAGATAGGGGCCAAGTTTCTAGAAGACTTTCCCCATGAAAACCTACCTAGTCTAGTTAGAGTGCCTAAAAATGTACCTTATACCCAAACTATCAAACATGTCTCTAATAGTTACCCTCAGCCACTCATGTTGATGTCACACCAAGATATAAATATTCTTGAAAAAGGAAGGTTCCCTATGGTAGACTACTTTATGCAAATGACATGAGCATATCAAACATATCTTAATCTAGCATGAAATTTCAATGTTATAGCGATATTAAATACTCCACTTATAAAAGTAACTCCTTCAACAAGAGTACTAGTTGATTCATTAGGTCATGTTAATCTAGGTATGGACCCATTTGCCAAAGTACTTCAGTAGGAGACACGTTTAATGTCCCATTCATTGAGGAAGTGATAATGGCTTCTAATTAGTACCATGTGCCAAATATAGTGGATAACACACAAGTGTCTTCCAACTCAAGCCAAGGTGTGTTAAATGCACCACCAAATAACTCCCAACAATAAATACCTCTTGATAATACCATGGGTGGTTTTCAATAACAAGGGCCAAGAATTCTTAGTTCCCAATCATTGTAGGTTACCCCCAATCCTCAACCAACTACTTCTTCAAGCACACACTAATAAGGGATATGTAATCAGACACCATCTAATGTTTTACATTAAAAAGTGATGAATGTTATCCTACCTCAATAGGTGATGGTTAATATTTCACTTCCACAAACATAAACCAATTTTCCACCTCTATAGAGGTAGAACACTATGCCACCTCAATAGGGGGAAATAAATGTTCCACCTCAATAGTCATAAACTAATGTACCTCAATAATCATTGATGTTATATAATCAACAACATACTCTTATTAGTTAACAATAAATACTAAACACCTAACAAGCATCCATTTCACAATAGGTGTTTGTTCAACAAAGATGTGACAATGTCTAATAAGTACCTATTAGGAAGCCACTACCTTTTACCTAGCATGTGCCATGTATTTGAATACAAGGCCTTAATCAAAGTAACATTTATACAATCAGGTTTGACTAGTCAATAACAAGTCCCTACTCAAACTTAGTAGGCCTAGTACCTTCCATAAAGCTAATTACTTATATCACAACCTCAATGTCCTTAAACCCAATGCCATATTTTGAATCCAAACTATAATATTTACCAATAATTCATGCAATATTAACATCCTAATCCTAATGTGTAGATGCATATTCTTGGTCAATTGGTCTATCAAACCAACATTACATAATACTCCATTCCCCCATTATACCCTAATCAAAGTAAACCACCTTTTATTGCCCAACCACAAACACAACCAACTATTCCATCAAGTTTCTTAGCCTAAGAAATACAATAGATGAAATATGCAATTGAATCCATTTAGATGGGAAATTAAACAAGGAAGTTCAAGTTAGATGATATGTGTTCATACCTATTCAACATGGAGTATCTCCACATACCATTTCCTCTAGGTTATGAGCCACCAAAATTTGACAAATATAAAGGTAAAGGAGACCTTAGGGAGCATCTAAAAGAGTTTTTTATCACTTTACATCTAGTGACCTATAGTGACATCTACATACTTCTTATTTTTCCTCAAAGTCCATCTAGATAAGATTTGGAGTGGTTTCTTAGGTTGCCAAATAACTCAATGTCTAACTTTGATGATCTTTTAGATAAATTTGTACAACATTTCTCCTACAATTTTGAGCAAAAGAATTTAGTAGTGGATTTAAGTTAGGCCAAACATAAATTTGGTGAGAGATTTGTGAGTTATTCATAGAGATGGAGAGCACTTTATAGTCACTTTACCCATAATCTAATAGATAAATAATTAGTAATTACATTTACCAAAAAATTGCATAAAAAAATATCTTATCACTTTGAGCTTCAGTGTGCTCACACATTCAAGGATATCATTGAGAAAGGCATATAGATTGAAAAGTACCTTATCAACAAAGGGATAATAAATTTGTATTCTTTAAACTAGAACCAAAATTAGATCCAAAACCAAAATTTAGGCCCAAGTTAAAACCCTAACCCAATTAAAGTGCAAGCATATGCGCCCATCTAGACTAATAACTATGATAAATCTAATCCTTATAAATATAACAAAAATGTTGTAGGTAATGGAGTAACTAAGTCATATCATGTCCAAATGGTGCACACATTATATACTTAACCTATGCTACAAATGTAGCTTATTCCATTAATTTATCCTATCCAACAAACATAGCCTATGCCTCAACCTAGGCCAACTCCTCAAATGCTAAATCCACCACATTTTTAAACCTCTCCTCCAATAAGAAGACCCACCCCTAGAGTTTTTGGCGAGCTTGGTGAGCTTATTGAGGTAGTGTTTCATAAATTATTCATGGCCAATATGATAATTTAGCTAATTAAAAAACACTTTCCTAAGGGAATATCCTATCCAAATTGGTATAAAGAGCATGAATTTAATGAATACCATCATGTTCATGGAAATTCTATATGTTTTTGTGTGTATTTGAATCATATTATTGAAAATATGATGGATAATTGAGCATCTAACCTAGGTATCTACCAAAATCCTTTTCCACAACATAAAAATACCAATTAGCAATAGCAACAATTAAGGCCATAACCACAATAAAATCCATAACAACAAAAACAATAACAATATCAAAAGAATAAAAAATAATGTCAACCATAAAATGAAAGGAACCAAGGCTAAAATGACCCTAATAACCAACATACATAGTTGCACATGAATACAATAAAGTTGTAGTTCATATTATAGGTGGGCATGTTTCTACCATTACCATCAATCCTAGATTAAATGCCAATAGATTAGGACCATTATCTAATAATGCCAATCAACCTACTAATGTTGGTAATCCTTCCTTAACATGTGACCATAACCAAGCATAATAGAAACAAAGGATTACCATTTAGGACCTTATACTGATAACTCTTCATTACCCCATGACTACAACTAAGCACACTAGTAATCAATAATTATCCTCTCTAACCCATCTCCATGATTTTCTAGTTACAATGGTCATGTACCCAATCTAGATTTTAAAACCACAACTCGAAGGTCTAAAATCACTATCCTAAGCTTGAAACCTCCTACCAATGAGCTGATATAACCCACTATACTAACCAAGAATAAGCTAATTACCACTATTAAGGAAAAGACATATGATATTATGGAAAAACTCCAAAAAAACACCTACACAAATTTCAAATTTTAATTTGTTTTTACGTCTACCATCTATAATAATATATGTACATAATTCCTAGGTCAATCCCAAGTGTTGAATGACATCACACTAGAAAATTTTCAAGCTTTGGTTAGACACCTACTCCCAAACCAATAGTTGACCTTTGACCAAAGTGATATGTCATCCCTTATCCCTCTTCATAATAACACATTATACAATTAAATTGTTATAATGTAACACAAAGTTAAATGTGTCCTCATTGACAATGGATCAATCCTAAATATTGTGTCTTTGAAGATAATTAAGCATCTGGGATAAACCGTAGTTGAACTTTATCTTGAGACTATTACTATCAAGGACTATGAAAATGAAGATCAAGAATCATAAGGAACCATTAGTTTGCCAATAATCATTATGACTTTGACTCACTACACTTTTCCATGTGTTAGACCTAGATTTATCATACTATTTTATTTTGGTGAGACCCGGCATACATGAAATGCATGAAATCCCTTCCAAATTATACTAATGTATCAAGTGTCCTTACTCATGGATGAAGTTAAATATCCATATATATTTAAAACCATATGAACACTACAAGCATTTTGAGGCTAAATATGAAATTTATGATTACTATTTTGGTCTAGACCCAATAATAAATGACAAAGACAAAGAGATACTTATTGAATTACTAGAGGCCACTTACATATACCTTTATATCCTTACCTCAAACTCACATACACCTCTTATTTAAATGTCTAATCATTTTACCATTTTTAATAGTGGTCCAAGAGATTATTTTATCCATGACACATTCCATATAGCCAAACTTTGACATGATCCCAAGACCTAGGAAAGACCTAAAGATAATCCAGTTTGCATGGAATCGTGATGAAAGGGAAAAGGAAATATTCATATCCCAACACCTATTATTTTCACACTTACCACTAGCCAAAAACAAGACCCACTTGCCAATGATGATTCATGGTTATATAATGACAAATTGGCTTATTTTAATTGTAGTAAAAAGTATCCCATCTCCAATAGGATGATAGATAACCAAGCATATGAAGGTAGAGGCCTTGGGATAAATCAATAGGGTAATCTTGAGCCCATTTATATGACTAAGTATAAAGGAACTCATGGTCTCTGATATAAATCTCCTAGGGGTGAACCCACATATCTCATTCATTTTCTTATGCTAACTAGTGATGATAATTTTGGTAGTGAAATAAAATATGATCATAGCATATATAAATAGCTTACCAGTACTAAATTATTTGACCCATCTACCATTTTCACCATTGCACTAGTAATCTGGCATTCCTCACTTCCCCTTTATCATCCTTAACTTATAGACTGAGACCAATAATAATCCATAGTAATTTTAGATGAGTTTTAGAATGATGAGGCCTTTTATGATTTTATAGGCCTAAGAGAAAATGTTCCATTAGGAGACCAAAAATAAGGGTTCTTTATCACACTAGATTCTTCAACCTATTTCAGAGAATGGGTGAACACCCTTAACCAAAAATAAAAGAATAAAACATTGAGGTCCCAAAGTGAAAACCTCTTTGAGGGACTTTTAGACCAAGATAAAAGTAAAAAAAAAGGTCAATCTCTTGGTGAAAACCTATTTTAGGGACCACTAGATGGGGATTTTCACCCTTTTTCAAATGAAGCTTAGGAAATAACCAATAACAAGCTTGATTTTAGGTCTAAGTTTAGTACAGAGGAACAACATGCATTTAATCAAATTATCTGATAATGTCCCATAGTATTTGTTACATGGACATTTCTACCATTAGGAGATTTAGATTCATCTTATTTAGGAGATATTGAAGAACCACTTCAACCAAAAGACTTTCCTATTGCTAGCCAATTTACATTTCTACCAACTATTCTAGGAAATGTCTCAACTCTCTTAGCACATAATGTTATAGAAGTCAATATTAGGACTCTAGAGGACCTAAAATGAATCAAATTAGGAATTTCCCTCACTATGGAGGAACATGAAGTTTTTATAGCCCTTTTGAGTGAGTTTTTTGACACATTTTCATGGGCCTATTTAGACATGTTAGGTTTGGACCCCACCTTCATTATACACCATCTTGTTGTACATCCTAATGCCAGACCTATGAATCATAAACTACATAAGATGCATCCTTATATTTTTAGGTTAGTTAGGAAAGAGTTTTTAAAACTCTTTTAAGTGAGATGCATAAGACCGATCAACTATTTAGAGTGGATCTCAAACATTGTGCCTATCAGTAAAAATCTAGAAGGGATCAAAATATAAACTAATTTTAGAGACATCAAAAAGGCCTAACTAAAAGATGGCTTTCCTCTACCAAATATCAACATGATAGTTGACTCCACAACTAGGTATGAAATGATTTCCCTCATGGAAGGATTTTCAAGATATAATTAGATTAAAATCACACCAGAGGACAACCAAAAATTAGTATTCACGACTTCTTGGGGAACATTTTACAATCAAGTTATGCCATTTGGCCTCAATAATGTTGGGGAAACATATCAAATGGATATGGCCATTATATTCCATGACATTATTCATGATATTATTGAAGACTATGTCAATAACATATTAGGTAAATCTAAGACTTATGTAGATTGTACAGTCATATTACAAAGGATATTTGAAAGGCTTCGTGAATATAAGGTTCAACTCAATCCTATGGAGGGAATCTTCAGTGTCACTTTAAGTAAATTATTAGGTTTTATTGTCTCTTATCAAGGCATTGAAGTTGATCCTACCAAGGTTTGAGCCATTACCAAGATTTCTCCACCTTCCACTTTGAAGAAACTCCATATTTTGTGAGGCAAAATCTAGTATCTTAGATGCTTCATTTTATAGTTGGCTAGTAAATGCCATCATTTATCTCATTTATTGAATAAAGATATTATGTTTCTTCAATATGAATAATGTCAAAAATCCTTTAAACAACTAAATAAATACTTATCCAATCCACTTATTTTGTTACCACCAATACTAAAGAGACCATTTATACTATACTTATCTACCATTGATAATGCCTTGGGGGAACTATTAACTCAACATGATAAACATGGGAAATAAAATTTATACACAATATTTTAAAACTTTTATTGATTACTGACACTTTGTATCTTATAGGAACCTATTGAGTCTTAATCTCTCTAAGTGCATGCCTTAAGGGGTACACTGAGAAAGGGTGGGCAGACCATTGGTGTTTCATAAGATTGTTGTTCCTTTTGCCACTTACTATCTACACACTTGTCTCCTAAAACCATTTACTCTAAGCTTATTCTTCTCAATTCTACCCATTTTAGTCATTTTCCTCTTTCCATCCTCCTTTTATTACCTTAACACCCTTTTGGATAGTTAGTTGTACTAGGTCAACTGGGTCAACCCAGTATAGTTTAGGGGTATTTTTCACTTTCTTAGCTTGTTATCCTTTTGGCCAACTTAGCTCAAACTTAGTGAATTGTCCCCAAAAATACACTAGGTCAATTAGGTGGACCCTATACAGTTAATGTTTCTAGAAGGATTTAAGGTAAGATCCATCTATATATACAAGTTCATTTCCCACCATTTAATAAGAGAAGAATTATTAGCAAATAAGTGCAAGTGAATATCTACTTATTGACCATTCTACTTGAGGAATAAATCTTAGGGTTCCATACTTTCTTTGTAGATATGGATCTTGTCTTATATAATTTTTTTTCTGATGATTAGATAGGTTGTGTATCCCAGATTTGATTTATCTTGGTTATCCTTACATACCACAACAATCTCTTGGGAAAAACCTTGGCTAAGGGAGATATTGAGGCTTGGTGGGTTCATCTTCAAAGGTAAGTATTCCTAACTTTGTTTTTCCTTTATAAGAGTAGATAGATAATGTATTTGTATTCTTCCCCCATGTATTATGATTTTGTATACATTAACATGAGTATATGTCTTCTAATACATGTTTATTTTAGTTGTTTTATTATTTCTAACCCATATTTTGTGCTACAAGTTTTGGTGCGCACTAGATTAGATTTACCTTCTTATTTATTAGAATAGAGTAAACATTAAACCAAGGACTCTTTTAGAGTTGTTACATGATTGTGATAGATTTTAGGCTTTGGAACCCTTCCTATCATTGTGTATTATGAAAATTTATCCCATAATCAAGTCTAGTGGATCCCCATATTGGTCATGCTCCCACTTAAAAAGTGTATCCCCAGTCAGAAGTGTAGGTATGCTCTATCTTCTTCGAGCTAGGATTGATTTATAGACATGATGCATTTTTGATTACATACATTCTAGTGAACCCAACATGAAACTAACCCTTACAAGATTTATTTCACTTATTTTCATTATTTTAGTATTTTTCTATCATATTTTTATCATACTAGATCAACTATGTCAACCTAATTTTTTGACTTTTATGCACAGGTTACTAGGAATAGGTAACTAGATCAACCTAGTCTACCTAGTATAGGTTTCTAGCCTTTTAGACATCAAGTTAAACCTACTAGGTCAACCCTATACACTTTTATCACTCTTTAAAATGTTCTTGCACATCTTGATCAATTTAATCAACCTAGTTTGCAGGGTTCTCAAACATACTTTAAGGTTCTTCATTAGCAATCTTTCTTCATTTCATCTCTAATCCACCAAGGTTCCTTTATACATATTTATTTATTTCTTTTCTATCTTTCCTTTAATATTTTTTAGTCTTTAAAACTTCCCTTACATAGTCAACTAGATCAACCCTACCGACCTAGTTACGTGTTCTGTGTTGTCTAAAATAACTAGGTCGACCCTACCAACCCAGTTCATTTTCAAACCTTTATTTTATAGTATAAGTTCAACCTTGTCAACCCTATTCTATATTTTTAGCATATAGTGTCAACACTATACAAGATTTAATTAACCTCATATCAAATATTAATTATCTCACACCTTTCTTTTCTTATTGCTTACGTGCTTAGAATAACTCACATAGTCTAATTAGTGGATTTTTAATTAATCACTTACTTTCACTATTTCTATTTTATGCACACACAACCAAATCACAAAAACATAAACAAGCACTTTAAAATTTTGTCTACCCAAGGCCAACCTACTTGGATTTCATCACCAAGGGGAAAGCTCCCTTGATGCTCTAGTCAAGTTAAAGTATGGTTAATGGTATATTATAGATAAGCACATGACACCCTTATCACTACAGTGTGTGAAGGAAGGGGTAGGACCCAATACCAAGCTTGTATCATTTTCACTATAGTCTATTTTAGCTTAAAGTACTTGAAACCATCCTTAGATTGCTATCTAGTACCTTGCTTATAACCAACTTCCAATCACATTAAAAATCACATCTTAATAATATAATAAACATTTATGCTGACCAATTAGTTAGCTCTTTAATTTTCAAGTTGATTGCTTGCTCTTTGCTTAATTATTTGCAAAAAAAACTTGCATTATCTAGTGTTAGTATAAGGTTTTATTTTATGTGTTTCAATTAGATTGACCAACATTAATCCAATTTATTATGTATTTCCTTTAAGTACTTATTACTTTTCATTACTTATAAAATTATCTTGTTTTCATAATCTATTTTTAGGCTTATTAAATTCCTTATCTATTGTACTAGATCGACGTAGTTGACCTTGTATAATTTTAGAGTCCCTATTTTTGTGTTAGATCAACCCAGTTAACCTTGTACTATTTTAGTCACCTCTTTGTCCTTTGCTTTCTCATCTCTCTTCTTTTCCCTTCATCATAGACTTTATGTTGGGTGATGACAATGAATTACAGTCAGCAGACATGATGAAATTTACCAATCCTAATAGGGTATCCCATAGATAGAGTAGGCCTCCTATTTTGGATGATATTAATGTTCATATTACCACTAACATAATGAACTATGGGACCCCTCCTAATACCTCTTTGCAACATAATATTTCTCTTTTCCTAGAGGATCAACCTAAGTTAAAGTATACTCCCAAAATGTTTTTATTTATTTATGAATTTCTTCAATATCAAGGAAAAGATCCTTCTACCATTTATAACCTCATAATTAGTGGTCAAACTAAAGAACCTTATTCACCTACCCCTACATTAAATACTATATTTGGGGGTACCACTTTCTTTAATTCTCATCCTCTTCCTTCAATTTTGACCCCTTCTTATGCCATGACATCTTCTTCTCTAACCTATTCTACCTCCATGCCTAGTATCTCAACTAAAATGGTAGGTTATACATCTAGTGGGCCTCTCATAATATCCATTATCCTTAATCCTTCCACTAGTTCATTTTTTGTTACCCAATGCAATCATGCATCTAGTGCCTTTACCTCTCAACCATTCACTAGTCCATCTTTTTCTCCATTAACAAATTTTGCCACTAGTGCCTTACATTCTCATAATTCTTCTAAATCTCATATCAACACTAAAATTTGTACCCAAGCCACTAATACTAACATAAACACCAATTCTAATGCTTCTAATGCTAATCAAACACACCAAATTTTGTTTCAAACTCTCAATCAAATGATGAGAATGCAAAACCACCTTCTTAATTTTAAATATCATCTACAACCAATGGCTTGGGGCATACATAATTAGAATGTTTCCCCTATTCCTCTTTTATATTCTCAATGCAATATCATTCCTCAACCTCCTTTAGTCAATAAAATCATCAAGCATCTACAAAATGAACCTCTCACTACTCAAATTGATAACATTGACATAGGAGGTCTAACACCTACAATTTATTATAATGGGTCAACCAATCCTACCCTTCACCTCAAAAATTTTGGAAATCTTTACAAGGATTGGGTCAAATTAAACACCTTTTCTGCTACCAAGATGTTTTATCCAAAACTCTCACAGTTGATGCCTTGGATTGGTACAATCAACTTAGAGCTCATTCCATTTCTAGTTTAAAAGACTTAGTAAATGCTTTAGTGCAATAATTCTAAACTAATGATCTTCCTAAAAACACTTTGGCCCATTTCATTAATTGCAAACAACATGAGAATGAAACCTCCCAAGCCTTTGTTAAGAGATGGAAAACTTTTTCAAACAAATGTGAACATAACATGGCAGATGACAATATTTTTCATCTCTTTAAAAATGCTCTCTTTCTTAAATTATAATATCAAGTCTGTAATCTCTCTCAATGTACCTTAGAGGAGGATATCAACCAATCTAAATGTCAAGATTTCTTAATGCATCAATTCAAGTGACCCCAACCTTTTGCAAGTCCTCATCTATTACTAAAGAACAAAAATCATAATATCACTAATGATGGTGTTATCAATTCTTATGACACCATTCACAATGTTCAAACTATCATTCCTAATCCTTCTTCAAAACCAAATATTTCTTCTCACAAATATAATAATCCTCATTTTTCTTCACCAAATAACATCAACATTCAAAAAATTCTATCCTCAATTGAATTGCTTAAGCATCTACCCAAGCCACTTCCATGACAGATTGACCTTACTTGTCTTATGAAATCCTAGTATGATCCTAAAAAAATTTGTTGGTTTCATGCTAGTTGGGGTCATTCTCATGAGACCTGTAGACAACTCTACAATTTAGCTATGTATTTTATTCTTGGTCCTAATTTTGATCATGATTCCATTATCCATAAGTGTCGACAAGCCTATGAAATTGCTTTCAAGGACCATAAATCACATGACAAAACTCAAGCCTTAATCAAGTAAATGGTCATTGAGCTATCTATAAATATCCTTTACCTAATCATCAACCAATTAAACACACTCAAGACAAGCTCACCCCTTCCACCAATAGCACAGAAAGTCTTGTTAAACCAACTCTCAAATAAAATGTTGTTAGCATGAATAATATGCGAAGGGTGGTGGCTTTCATTGATTATCAACTTATCTGCACTCTTCCTTCACATAAGACATATCATGTTATCCAAGATTATTCTCCAACTCATTTAAATGAGTTGGGGCTAGAATATCTTATTACTTTTGATGATCTAATTTTTTATTCTCCCTTGGATAACACTTCCCATTCTATCTCTCCCACTCTTACATCATCTTATAATACTAATGATAACCAATCTTCTAATAACACTTCTTCCAAATCTCAAAATCAACTTGAACCAACTAGTTCAACATCTCAACATGCTTTACCACCTTATTCTTCTTCTTATCAACATAAATTCTAATGTATTTTGACTCCTCCTTCTGAGGATATCCTTAAACATTATGCACCTATATATAACAACTTTCTTATGGGCTATTATGAGTGGGATCCCATCTTGGAACTCACTAATATCCCATCCCAAATTCTATTCCTTGAGCTTATCAAGAGTTCTCCATGTCATAGAAACCACCTCATGAAACTATTATTCAAGATGAATGTCCCTCATCCTCCTCTAGTAGGATGGGAGGTAGCTTTATTTGGTTACAAAGATAGTATTTTACAATAATGCAAAGATATGTCTATCAACATTGACAAAACCATAAACACTTCTCTTTCTTTAAAATTTCCCATAGCTTTTATGATTCTCAATGAGATTTTGCTTCATACAGATGATCCTACCTTATTCATTAGTGTCCAAATAGGTGATATGCAATTCAAGCATGTATTGATTGATGAGGGTTTTAACATGTGCGTCACCTCCCTCAATTTCATTAAAACTCTTGGATATTTAGAATTCAATCTTAAGTCTACATGCAACACATGCCAAAGATATGATAGAAGGAAAATACCTTATTTAGGTTGTGTGTGGCTTCCCATTACCATCCCACCTATCATCATTCATGTAAAAGTGATGATATTTAATTTCCCCCTTTCTTATAACATATTTATTGTTAGGTATTAGACTCATCGCATGAGAGCTATTACTTCTTTTGCCTACCAATGTGTTAAGTTTCCTCACAATAGATCCATTTATAAGATTTAGGGTGAATCTAACCCTTTGAATTAAGAAAAATTATAAGATCATGGTGTCTTCAATATTCCTACCTTGAGCTTTTTCCTAGTGTTCCATTCATGAGTCCGAGCATCTTAACTTTCCCATCAATTCAACATGAGGTTATAGTGGGCATCCTAAGCTCATTGGTAACATTCTTCCTAATCTCTTAGATTTTTATGATGATGAGCCTAATGAGATTAGCTTAAAAATAAAAACTTTTGATCTCTCACCTCATCTCATCTCATAGCTTCCTGCTTCTTTATAACCTCATTCTCACAAGCCTCATTGTGATGACATTCACATAGTCTTGACCAATACTAGGCATTCTATTCACCATGATTCATTGGATGACAAGGTCATCCATATCTATGGCATTGATCTTTACACCTTGGATTACAATGATGATTACTCCTTAGATGATCCATTGTTAGGTAGTCTTGTATAGGTTTGTGATGCTAAGATTGTCCATTATCATTCTTCTTTACTTCAGTCTTTTCATGCATCTCATCATTTTACTTCATTTATCTTTCCTAATTTTTGTATTTTTCCCCTTTATCATAGGGTAGAGATGGCATCAACAATTTCATTTTTTAAGGATCCATGTAGGACTACGATCATGGATCATGCTATGACTGGGCCTTACCATTTTACTAGGTACCCTAACCCTTGTAGTTTGTTTACCCCTGAGGTTAGTGCAACCCTCTTTAGACCTTCTATAGATTATAATCCTCCCTTAGTATATCTTTCTATAGTTGAGCCTCTTCCCACTCCTACTATATATGATCTTATTTTTTATCTTATTATTACTGAGCTTACCCCTATTTTTGATCCCATTTCTCCTTTTATTGAGCCTAGTTTCATTCCTTCCTCCTCATCGCCCTCCATCGGTGATGGTTTACTTCCCATACCTAAAATGACTCCTCTACCCACCAATGGGCTGACAAGTGCTCTAAATCTTCTTCCACTCCTATTATACCTCCTTTCATAAGTGTTTCTCCTAAAACCACTCACAAGCATAGATGTTTCTTCCATGGGATAGATATTAATTCTTCCACCCATTGTCACAAGTTATGAGTATATATTGATACCTTGCATCCTACTTCCCTATCATCAAATAAAGCCATACCTCCCTAAAAGGTACTTATTGAATATATTCCTAAGTATGGTGAGGTATATTTTCGATGGCATCTATGTGGCACCCATCACACCGATCATTATCATATCCTACAATAACATCTCAAAGATCACCTTATAACCATTCCCAAACCTTTCTTATTCATACCATAGGTTATTCTCATAAGAAGGCTTCTCCTTCTTCTCCCATGACTCCACCTCATGTGTCTCCATTTCCTCCTATGGTCCCTTCATCACCTTCTATTCCTCCACCTATGATTCTTTCACCCATGGACCTTCCCTCACTTGTGGATCCTTCTCCACATTTGAGTTCCTCACCTGTGGATCCTTCTCTACTAGTCATTCTTGCATCTTCCTTAGAGCCTATTCCCACACATTATCCTAACCATCCCTTTCTTAATTTCCATCCTCAACATGATCCTTCAAGCATTCCTAATTTTTCTATAGAGGAGATTACAAATTAAGTATTTTCCTAGTATTCATTAAAGATTAATGAAACTTTAGTAGTAGTGTGTATCCAGCTTCATAAACACTTATCCAATGTATTGGATAATGTGTGTGGATAGATTTACTAGTATTTATGAGAACATTCATGGTGATTTCACATTTATATTAGATTAGACATGTGATCCAATATTAATTTTATCTATTGTACTATATCTTTCTTATCTTATCATTTATATTTCACATATAGTTGTCTTTATTTATCATTGCTTTCCCTTTTTCCTTGTATTTTTTCTAAAAACTATCTTTCTTATATCTGTATGATTATTTTGATTATTATCCCTCTTTTTCATAGATAAATTTTCATAGTGATTTGGTTATTAAAACCTTTTTCCCTTTGGTTATTATCTCCCTTTACCATGTGATCAATTATCAAACAATCTATCTCATTATTATCTCCTTTTACCAATCCACTTTGGATATCATTTTTCCCTCTTCCTTTTATCATAATATAAGCATATACATAGTTAAAACTTGAGATCACATGTTAGTTCATTATCAAGCCTAAATGTCTTAGTCAGTCTTTTTCTTTGGTTACTTAGCTTCCTTTAGCCTTAGCCTACAACTCATTCATGTGTATCACTATCTCTCTCATGATTGGTCATTCCAAATCCATATGGAGGAGGAATATTCAAAAGCCTTCAAAATAAATTTAAAATCCAAATCATTTAAATAAAAGGCAATGATATTAAAAGGAAAAAACATTCTTAAAAGTCAAATCACACTAAAATACATGATTCAAAGCAAATATCCTTCTTCTAATTGAAGCTCAAAATCCACAGTTTCCCTCATAATAGAGACGAGGTCCTTTGGGGTATGATAGGCTAGTAGATTAGAAGAGGAGAATTAAAAAAATCTTTTAGTGTTACCTATTTTCTCACACAAGTACCCAATCTTTACAGTAGATTGATAGCTCTGTAAGGGGTCCTAAAGAATGGGTTACATGTCATGGGAAGGTAGGTCCATTTTAATTTTCCTTGTACCAATATACTTGCATGAGTTGATCTTAGTATCCTGCTTATTTGCCTATAAAGCTTTGTGTCTATAACAAATAGGTTTCCTTTGTACATAGATGACCACTAATCACTTAGTGTCTTATCATGTCCATAATATGCCTTTTTCCTCCTAAGGTCTTCTCATAAGATGCCTAAGTCTTACTTTTTACACTCCCTTTTTCACTCCTTACACACCTCATATTTTCTTAAGGAATATTATTTTGTCTACTGATCACTCCTCTTGGGATTTCATTTTTCAGTTGCTTTGTAAGATTGTGGATAGGACTTGACATTCCTCACAAATTACCATATTTTCCTTCCTATTACCCACATCATTTTATTTTCCCAATATTTTGTTTATTCCACCCTTGTGGTGTTATTTTTTTTGAGTTTCAGTGTAATACCATGGATAGGACCTGACCCTCCTCACAAAATTTCTAATTCCCAGGTCACCATCCAAATTACATATGTCAAATTTGAGATAAGATGTGATTGATTATGAAGTTACATGTCCTTTTACATGCTTCCTATCTTGATTTAGTTTATTTCATGGTTACTTAATTTTTTCTTCATCTTTTTTTCTTCTTATTTTCCTAGTGTGTGTAAGATTACAACCATTTCTTAAATTTTTCATAATTCCTAGCTTGAATTAGTATGACCAATTTAAGACCAAACTTTTGAAATTTTGTTTTTATTTCATACTTCCCAGCATGATTTAATAGGATATATTGAATTAATTATTATTTTTTAATTCCCATTTATGTCCTTTTACATACCTTCCATTTTATTACATTATTTTCATACTTCCCAATATGATATTAGTTGGTGCAAAAATCTTTGACATTGGTGTAAAAACAAATTCCTTTTTACCATCTTGTTTAACCATTTATTGATTCTTTATACTTAGTCATTTATTTTTATTACACATTTCCCAGATTGAAATAGTGTGTAATACATTTTCTTGATTGATTATATTTTTCCAAGTCCTTTTTGCCTATTTCTTTTTAACTATGAATGTGTTTTTCATAATTCTATAAAAGAAACCACATCACATATATTTCTTATAGCATATACAACAAAGATAAATACATGTGCTAGAAAGAAATAGATCCAAAGCATCCACAACCACAACCATAATGAACAAACATAATCAATCATCATGAGAGCATACACATCCAACACAAATATGCAAAAATTATATATATATATATATATAATATACAACCATATACAATTTTCCAAATCTATGGTTGGGATCCATCATGTCTATCTCATGGCCTAGCCACAATGCCTACTGAGGCCTCAGTCTAACTCTTCTAAATAGTAAATTTTAAAGAGGTCATCCAATATCTCAATCCCTCTACCTATCCCTATAGGTACACTACCCACACTTGTGACTCCACCAATTGGGTCTGAATCTTTTTCATTTGTACTATTATAGTTAGATGCATAGCTCTCTCATCTACTAGGGCCTACCATGATTATAGCTCCCCTTTACCCATCACTACTAGTGATTGCATCCTCTCTCTCTACATTCTTATCTACCTTAATACCTCTCTAGCTAATTTGAACTAGTTCACCTAAGCTAGGGTAGATGGTACATTTGGATCCTCCAATATCATGGGGTCAAATGGTTGTAGAATCTTATCTAGGATGTCATGGAGTGCTCCCCTTACTATGGACCCCCATCTTTCCTCCTCATCCTCAGATACACATGAAAAATCCCATAATATGTATATTAGATCACTTATATATCTCAAAATATCTATCTATCTTTATTTCCAAAATGAAAACTTAATCCACAAATTAATCATCTTTTACATGTTTGTGTCTTGACTATTATGCTCTCTCCATCCACATGATTACCTAGCATAGTCTCCCCATCTATGAAGCTTCCTAAAACTTCCTTTATAGGTCACCTCCTTAGCTCAAGCCTAGATATCATGGCTCATATCCATCTCATCTTGCATCTAAGTGGTCTCTCTATAATATCCTCTAGCTCACTTATGGGGTCATCTGAGATGGAAATAGTTTCCACTCTTTCCTCTTACCTCCATCAATGTCATATCCTTGGTGACCAATATTCATCTCATTATGGAGCTCGTAATAGTACATCAATATCTATTCCTCTATATCCTTATCCTCTTACTTAGATCCTCATCATGCCTGATTAGTCCATAGTCACTCTCAACATGGCCTTAATATTGGCCTCACAACTAGTGGCCCTAATCCTTTCTTCCCTCATGGCTAACTCACATGCCAATCCCACTACTTGGGCATCAATATTAGTTATTATAGATGAGATAGGATTATTTACCTTGACACCCATTCCACCAAATGTGGCTCTCTCCACAAAAAATAGTGTTTGATCATGTTTGTCCTCATTGTCACTAATATAATTGTGTCTCAACTCATCCATGTAGCTACTATGTGCTCATATGGCTATGACACTATGTCTGCATGTCTAATTAACTATAGTGTTAACACATGGGGCATGACTCATGCTACCTGGTCCTCTCTCCATCTCTATACTTGAGGTGACCTATCATTGACTATATGGTTCAACCCAACTAGCTGGTACATAAGAAACCTCTCATATATCCAAGTTATTAGTAATATGATTATTTCCATAGTCTTATACCCTCTAACTAGAATCTCATAAATATCATATACCAATTAGACCCAACTGATAGAGCCTAGATCATATAGAACTCACTTCTCCAAGATCATCCTGCTTAAGGCTACCATGAATAGTGGTACCTTGTTGTATGACTTGTGACATAGCACCCATTATATCACAAAGCCTATCACAACCTTCCAGATATCCAAAAATTTTGATGTATAAACATCAAACATGCTAACTCTCATGCATGTTAATATCATCTCTAAGCCTATAGGCCACATGGATAAGGCTCTCCTCTCCTCTAGGTTATCTAGTATCCCTACGGTCACCTACATTCCTACTATAGATAGCCCTAGGATGGCATGGACATCCTCTAATGTGATATCCACCTCTACTATATCCCCATCTACCTCCCATATAAAGGTGTTAGTCAATCATTCCCAATAACCGATGGGAAATATGACTAATAGATCAACACTGATGGGGATTTGGCACATCTCAACTATCCAACCTAAACTTATAAATCCTAGTCTAGCCCTATCTCCATCTGACAACCTATCTAAAATTTTTGATAACCATGTTGCATCCATAAGTCTCCAAAATATCCATCATCCCTACACCCAAGAAACAACAAATGACGTATCAGCTCCTCCATGTCATGAATAGTCAAAATACATTCTTTTTACATAAAAATAAAAAAACAAGCCTACATTACTTTATTTTATTATTTTAAGCTTAATTTTAGCCTTTTCAGTCATTCTTGACTTTACTTAGTCATTTTGAGGCATTTTATTCCTCTTTCAACCTTTTGTATGCTTTTTCATACCATTTTGGCTCTTTGGTCGAACTAGTTTAACCAAATTTTTCTTATTTTTTTGCCTAGTTGACTCGGACATATAAATCAACCCCTTCCCTTCCCCTCCCTAGTGCTAAGTTTATATTTTTGGACCTTTCAGACCACCTAGAAAATCTAAACTAGGTCATCAGTTTATAAATTGTACAAGGTTGACCCATACCTACTAGGTTGACACTATGGATTCTACTCTTTCCCAGCCTACTAGGTCAACTAGGTTGACCCAATGATTTCTACCTGTCAACCCCTTATATTTTCTTTAAAAAGTGTAATTTTCCTACTTTCTTCCTAAATCCTCTAAACCCATTTCCCATCTTCTTATTTGTTACCTCTAGAGTTTGATTTTCCTATATTTTGACATATAGAAATAATTATAATTAAAAATTACTAAAAATACACTTAATTTAATATAAATTTCAAAAATTGGTTTGAGATTCTTAGCTACATACCTGTAGTGCACTTGTTGCTACCTCTGAAGCCTCTCCCTATCTATCCTATCATCTCCTCACCATGCTAGCTCATCTTTGTCTCCAGAGCTCTTTTTTCCCCTCTCTCACAAGTCAAAATAACAAATGACTTCTCTTTTCCCTATTTAAGAACACTTTTCCAAATTCAAAATCTTTAAATTATTTTTCTATTTATTCCTTATTTTGATTATATCTTTGTTTCTACTCATCTATTTTGCAAACCATAAAATGTGCTAGATTCATGATGACAGAGAATTTTTTCCACTATCATATGCCTATTTTCCAAAATTTTCAATTTTTGGCTATTTTTTGCACTAACTTCTATAGGTGCATCTATCATTCTCTACATTAGACACCTTCACATTTATTACAGTCTACTTCTTCATCTATGACACTAAGGTAAGTTAAAGGTATGTGTTTTTCAATATAGTTCTTTCATTTATCTTATTTTATACTTACTACACTTTACTTAACATCAACATTGTGTGTTATCTGCTCTTTTCTTGAATCACCATCTTGTTTTGCACTTATGTAGCATGTGATGAGCTTCGAATGGGGTATATGTATACACAATATTTTTAAACTTTTATTGATTACTAACACTTTATATCTTGTAGGAACCTATCAATTCTCAATCTCTCTAAGTGCATACCTTAAGGGGTGCATCAAGAAAGGGGTGGGTAGTCCATTGGTGCTTTATAAGATTGTTGTTCCTTTTGCCACTTTCTATCTACACACGTGTCTCCTAAAACCATTTACATTAAGCTTAATCTTCTCAGTTCTACCCATTCCAATCATTTTCCTCTTTCATCCTCCTTTATTTTCCTTAACACCCTTTTGGACAGTTTGTTGTACTAGGTCAACTAGGTCAACCTAGTATAGTTTAGGGGCATTTTTAACTTTCTTAGCTTATTAGCCTTTTGGCTAACCTAGATCAGACCTAGTGAGTTATCCCTAAAAGTACACTAGGCTGATTGGGTCGACCCTATACAATCAACATTTTAAGAAGGATTTAGGAAAAGATCGACACATGTGTGTGTGTGTGTGTGTGTGTGTGTGTGTGTGTGTGTGTGTGTGTGTGTGTGTGTGTGTGTGTGTGTGTGTGTGTGTGTGTGTGTGTGTGTGTGTGTGTGTTCATTTCCCACCATTTAATAAAAGAATAATTATTAGTGAAGAAGTGTGAGTAAATATCTGCTTATTAACCATTCTACTTGAGGAATAAAGCTTAAGGTTCCATACTTTCTTTGGAGATACAAATCTTGTCTTATGGAGAAGTATTTTGGGTTATTAAATGGTTTATGTAGCCTTGAGTTGATTTATCTTGGTTATCCTTACATAACACAACAATCTCTTGTGAAGGACCTTGGCCAAGGGAGAGATTGAGGCTCATCAGGTTCGTCTTCAAAGGTAAGTATTCTTAACTTTATTTCTCCTTTGTAAGAGTTGATAGATAACAAATTTGTATTCTTCTCCCATGTATTAAGATTCTATATACATCAACATGAGTATATGTCTTCTAGTACATGTTTAGTTTAGTGTTATTATTTCTAACCTCCAATTTATGCCACAAGCTTTAGTGTGCACTAGATTAGATTTACTTTTTTGTTTATTAAAATAGAGTGAACATTAAACCTAGGACTCTTTTAGGGTTTTTGCATGATTGTGTTATATTTTAGGATTTAGAAAACTTCTTAGCATGGTGTATTATAGCAAGTGATCCACTAATTGGGTCTAGTCGATCCCCTTATTGGTCATGCTCCTGCTTAACAAGTGTATCCCCAATAAGACGTGTAAGTATGCTCTATCTTCTCTGAACTGGGATTGATTTATAGACATGATGCATTTATGATTGAATACACATGCCATGTATTATCTAATATATACACTGGTAGCATATAAATATAATTATATGTGAATTAAAAAAGCTTTTTTAGCTATAGTATTTGTATCCTCAAAGCTACGTCACTATATGCTCAAAAATAAGACCATAGTCATTACGAAATTATATCCACTCAAGTGTCTTCTATTAAAAATAGATTTACATGGCCACATGGCTAAGTGGATCATAATTTTGAGTTAATTTGAAATAAAGTGTGTTAATAAAAAGACCATAAAGGGATAAGTACTTATAGATCAGGTTGCTAAATATCAAAATTTTGACACTCAACCACTCACTTTTGCATTCCCAAATAAGTCCATCATGACCATCATAAAAACACCTCCTTAGGAGAAGCACTATAATATGTATTTTTATGGGTCATTCACATCTCATGGATCAGGAGTTGGCTTGATATTTATTACACCATAAGGGAATCTCATTTCTAAATCATTTTATATCATTTTTCATTGTACTAATAACATGGCTAAATATGAAGCATTTATTATAAGGCTTTGTCAAGTGGTAAAATGTAACATTCAACATCTCTTGGTTCATGGTTATTCTTAGCTAATCATCAATCAAGTTAAATGCTAGCTCTAGACCAAAGATGATAAGTTGGTACCATACAAAGCCATTATATAAATTATCAAGTAGCATATTCCACACATTCATTTAAACACATACCTCAGGCTGATAACAAGATAACAGATGCCATGGCTACCATTGATTCTTTGATCCACAACATAGATAAGGCAAAAGACTATCAGTTCTTCATTGAACATCTTATAACACCTGATCATGAACCTATGACCATTGCAATAATATATGATATTGTTGGTCCCAATTCTATTTGGTATTTAGATTTATATAACTACCTTCATGATCAAATCCTTCCACCATACCTTTCGTGAAACAAAAGAAAAAAATTACGCACCAAGCCTCTTAATATACCCTACTCAACCTAACCCTTTACCATAGAATCTTTGATGAAACTTTACTTCATTTTTTTAATTTGACAAAAGCTACATCAGTGTTGAAGGAAGCACATGAAGGAGTTTATGGAGCCCACACTAGTGGGGCCATCCTTGAAAAAAATATCATATGTATTAGTTACTATTGGCCAACCATAGATGTAAATGTAGCTATTTATGTAAAAATATGTAACAAATTTCAAAGGCATGCAAATTTGATTCATGCTCTAGCTAGAACACTCAAACTAATGACTGCATCATGGTTATTTTTAATGTGGGGAATTGATCTCATCAAGAATATTAACCCTTCCTCCTTATATGGTAATAATCATATCCTTACTATCACTGAATATTTCACTAAGTGGGTTAAATCTATACCCCTCATTTACATGACTGGAAAACAAATTTCCAAATTCATCTTCAACCATCTATTTTATTGTTATGGTATCTCATCTGAAATTATATCTAATAATGGTGAATCATTTAGAAATAAGGATGTCAAAGCACTCGATGCCATGTTTAACATTACCCAACACTTTCCCACTACATATTACCCATAAGGTAATGGCCAAATAGAGGAATCTAACTAGACCATTGTCAATAATCCTAAGAAGATTATCAATAATGTTGGCCACTATTGGCACTTACAAATATTCTATGTCCTCTAGGATTATTGCACTATTTACTATAATCTAGCATAAGCCACACCATATTCCCTTAACTATGTAATTGAGGCCATTCTTCCCATCAAGGTCAAGTTACTTTCTCTACGTATTTAATTAAAGCACATCCTTGATGATGAGGATTACATAGTTACTCATTTTCAAGAGCTAGAGTTACTAGATGAAAAATATATGGATGTTGTAAATAGCCTTCAATCATATCAAAACTAGTTACATGGTTAGTATAACTAACATGTCAAGCATATATAGTTTGAGCTTGTTGATCTTGTCCTTAATGAAAACTAGAAGAACACCATGACTAAGAAAAATAAGAAAGGCAAGCTCAAACCTAATTGGATAGGCCCTTATAACATTGTTACTAATTATGGATTTGGAGCTTACAGGTTAGCTACATTGAATGGAGATGAAGTTGATGAGCCCATTGACATAGCACATATTAAACATCATTTTACTTTAGAGACCCATTGTATTGTCTATGAGGATAATTTTTATCATATCATAATCTTACCTTCCTTATACTATACCATGTATCATTATTTCTATACCTTTCCTATTGGCCGACATTATTTTACCCTCCCTTATCCCACCCTTTTTAACCTTGGTTTCAATCCATTGGTTCTTTAGGAACCTTTAGTGAGTGGATTTAGATGAAGTTTTAGCAATTGGTTTAGTATTCACAAAGAGTCAGTATCTTGGAGTAGTATGATAGTGGTTTGGCAATTACGTTCTTCATTGTTGTCATGTTCTATCTCATTCCCAGTACTACTAATTATAACTTTGGTTAAATTAGTATCATTGACCCATGCCATTTTTTCTTCATTATAACTACCTATACGAAAATTAGGAACAACCTCATTTTTATCCACATTATCGCATCACTATGATATACTATGCCATTTGCATAATTCACAAACTTATTTTTACCTAGTCAAATCCTTTACTATAAGGTGGAACTATAGTGACTTGAAGTCAAATTTGAGACTATGTAGGTAACACTCAATTCAAATTGAGGTCAGATTAATCATTTCTTTTCCCATGCTCTCACCATTCTTTGAGAAATTTAAGTTTGAACACTATCATCATTTTGTGAGCATATTTAATCCACACTCTTTCCATTTTGTGAGTTTACCCATTCTATGTCTCATCATTATCATTTGATTTAAGATTACTAATAACCCAAAAACATGGATGTATGGATGGTCATTCAAATTTTATCATTGCCACTCCAAGACGTTCATCTCTTAGATGGCAGGTATAACTAAAGCATTCTCATGGCTTTTGTCGTGACCATTTCCATTTACCTATTCCATTTTATAATCATATTTCATCCCCTTCTTAGGATAACTACATTCACCTTGAAGTTGACATTAGATCTTGTGTCCATGAGACTATGTACGTAGTGTCTAATTTCTAAGTACATTTGGAGTTAGATCGGCCAGTTTCGGTGATTGATTTTATTCACTATTAGCTTAGATCATTCCTTCTTCTTGGTTTGTCTCCAAAAATTGTCTCACCATTTTGAAAGTTATTTACACTCTCACCATTTTAAAATTCATCAACCTTTTATGCTCTTGCCATTTTGTGAGCTCATTCTCATTCTCAGCCTTAGATGTAGTAAGCATTATGAACCCAATTCATATGTGAGCACTTGTATATTATCTTTAAGTGTGGTTTTAGCTTTAAAACCATAATCTCACACTCATTTTATTTATTTATGTTGATGATTTCATTATTTTGAATGACATCCCTCTCTTTTATATGCATTATCCATTTTTTGAGACCATTCCCATTTTTCTCTACACAATAATCATGTTTTCTTATCATCATTTCTTTCTATCTCATCTCTTGGGAGAACTACATTTTTCCTAAAGTTCACATTAGACCTTGTGTCCATGGAACTATGTAAGAATCATCCACTTGCCTAGTGCATCTAGAGTCAGCTCAATTACACCTTCCTTTTCTTCTATTTCTCCCCATTTTGTTTTTTTGTGTCTTCATCTCCTATATCCTAGAGGCACTCTTTACCATCTTGTTTTTGTTGTTATTCCCTATAGCCTAGGGAAAACATTATTAGTATTTTATTCTTTCTACATTATACCTACATCATTACTATCTAGATTAGGGGTCACCCTATTTCCAAAAGTAACTTCTCTATTACACATGCACAAATAATTTTTTTTCTATTTATATTAACATTATACTTAACAAATGCTTGTCTTTTGCCTTTGTCTATTTAGCATAGTTTATTTATTAAACTTTTATTTGCTTTGGCTTATTGATTTTTTTGTGTGTTGTTTTATTTATTTTCGGCCATGTTTATTTTTATTTATTGGCGCTTTTTTATTTTTATTTATTAGTGTTTTGTTGTTTATTGTTGTTTGTTTATTTGATTTATTATTTTTCTTGTTTTATTTTTCTTTATCTTTTTACCTTTTTGTATCTTGGTTGTCATAGTATGCTTACACTTTATCTACACTTCAGTATTGATTACCCATGTATTTATTTAAGTTGTGAAATAGAGTATGTTGCTACATTTAGTTTTTTTTCATATATTCACTTAGGATTTGATTGTTCATATCTTACGCCTAAGTGATTTATAATTTAATTTAAACTAAGTTATCCATGCTTTGGATACACATTGTTATTATAGTTATCTATAACTTGATATCTAATATCCCAAGCTAAAAAAAAACAAAAAAAGTTTTATGGAGCTTAAAAGTAATGGTGTCATAGTAATTTTACTTGTTCACACCTAACAAATCCCAAATCTACCCAAATATAGAGTAATTAAATCACAAATGAATATTAATCCTTGCTAGTTAGGATGTGCATCTCTATATTAGTAGGTAGACCAATTTCATGTTTATTCTTTGTGTCATCTTACTCTTACTCTATGAGTATATATTTAGTATGTGATCCCCCTTTCCCAATTTTCCATACCCAAGCAAAGACAAATTGTATCATGCTTCCAACTATCCTATTGGGGTAAATCATTGTGTCAATGATTATAACTGCCTTTAGTAAAATCATTATTTGTTGATATTTTTGCCATACTAGGGTATTTTCATTATGCTAATGATTATAACCACCATTGGGAAAATCATTATCTCCTCAACCTTATTAGGGCACTATTGATAATTTTACCCCACAAGTCAAATTACCACCCTATCATTTAAAAAATAGCATATCATGCTAGTTTACCTTGTGATTTAGGTTGGTCTTAAGTTCTTTAAGATGATTTTTTTTTATTCCATGATTATTTACTACAAATTTGGTAACTTGGTGGAATTGATATCTATGGATATAAGCCTTCAAGGTTAAACAAGCAGAATAAGACGTGCATAGAGATGTCAAGTTAAATTCATTTAAGATAACCATTTGAGCTTAAAATCCTCAAAGGATCTTGAGCCTATATGTGGAGCCACCAAATGATAGAGTTGTGTTCAATCAAGTCAAAATATTAATGGCACATAGGCAACAACTCAATCTAATGGGTTTAGGTAGATCCAATGGCATGCGTTCAATCATGTTGTGAAGATATAATGTTGTGACTGAGGGTTAAAGAGTCAAAATATTTTAATATTAAATACTATGGTGTCAAGTCTCATGATCATGGTGAATAGGGTTATTAATGGTACACATTTGATCTTACTGATAAATATCAATGACACACATTGAGTTGTGAACATAAGATCAATAGTGCATAGATTAAGGATCTTAGATTAAATTCAAATCTGACACATGGTACAAGTATATAAGTGGATGGAGATGAAAATAAGATCTTAATAAGGGACATGTAGTTGACAAATGATACAATTCTAGAACCCAGATCAATATCAATGGAGATATCAAAATTTAAAGTCTTGAGAGTTTAAATGGAGATAAAATATGATTGAGGTTAAACCAGAGCAAATGTTTCAAAGGGATGCCATAAAGGTAGACACATCAACTTCAACAAGTTTGTTGCCAAAACTAGTAGCATGATTATAACCCTTCTCTCCATTCTTACACACCATAAATGAATGAATAAGGTGTAATCAACATCAAAACAAGATCATAATAGATTGAACCAGTCATTATAATTGCATCAATGTTAGAGTTCAACTTGAAAACAACTTGATCCCACCATTGTAACCATAAAGATCATTAATTCAAGCCAAAAATAGATTGAAATGGACTGATATGATTATTGTATCCAACTTATAGAAGTAATCTTAAACATTATGATCTTGTCTAACCGAATCAATGTTGGATGATTAGAAATCTTGGTCATTATGCTCCCTTCTCCATACTTCTACATATGATACTCATCTCTCTCATCCCATTATTCTATAAATACAAGATTTTAATCCTTGAAAATGATCCCTCTCTTTGGTATAACTAGACTTTGCCTAGATTTGTATTGTAACACCTATTTAATGTAATACAAGACTGAATTCCTCCATTTACAAGCTAAATCAAAGTGTGTGTCATGATTTCATTATTTTGGTTAAGTGAATATATGTTTTTCTTGGCTCTATCTAAGTTTTCTCACCTTCATGAAGTGTATTGGTAGTTCTCATAGGTCATTCTAAGTGCATATATAGTCTGTTGGTCAGTTTAGAAGTGGACACTACCCTCCCATACTAGGTCAATAACTAGTCCATGCCTTTATGTGAAATACTTATTTGAAGGTTGATCAAAGAGTGGGTGAAGTGATCTTCTATAATCTTGAATTCATCCTATAGTGTGTCTTGTTTAGTATAAGGACAAAAATATTTGGGACATCACCCCGCTTTTATGTGCATTCATAGACTATTATTAATCTCTCTCCCCTTTTCCTAACAAGAAGCTAATTTAGGTTTAGTATAGGTGATAGACCCAAAATGAATCTATATTTCTCCAAAGGTCTAACCCAATATTAGGTGACCCACAACCTAGGTTCATTCCCATGTTGGACTAGGTTTGAACAAGCAGACCTAAACAATCCCCTTCTCAACTAGGGTGCAATCTAGGATGCCAACAATTCTGGCATGCTCAGTGGGACTAGGTCTCCTAAAGTAACTAAAATTTGGAGATAAAGAGAAGCATATAAAGTAGAAAAGGAGATCCATCATCATCAAGAGCTAAATATATTTAAAGTTACATAGTTCATAGCACCATCCAAAAAACATTTTCATGCTAAAGGTTACTAGAAGGTCAGCTAGTAAAGGTATTCCACTTGAATTCACTGAATTGCCTTCTATTTCATACAAGAGAGAAAGATTTAATAGGACAAAACCTTATCTATAAAATAAATATTCATCTCCTATTCATCCTATTATCTTAATAAGTACAATCCCCACTACCCAAATGACCCATTTTGATGGCATACCTATGTCTAGTCTCAAGAGTATCCCATTCTTCTTAAGAGAACATAAAGCAACTACTATTGATCACATCCAAGATGTTGCCAACCTTTTATCTATTCATAATGTTGTCTAAGATAATGTGTCTATCATATTGCTTATTACTTCCTTTAAAGGAAAAACATTACAGTCGTATATAAATCTTCATTTGAATTCCATTGATACTTGAGATGAGTTAGGTGTAGCCTTAGTTAGGAAGTTTGAAGATAAATATGATCACATATCATTATTTGAGTAGTTGAATACCATTTGGAGAGCTCCCCATGAGTTCATGTTTGCTTTTATCCTTATATTCAAAAATACATGTATAGGATTCCTATAGTGATTAGACCATCCCCAGAATATGCCTTCTTTTACTATTTGAAAGCCTTTAATTCTAATATCAATGTGATGATATAGTCAATGGGTTGCAATACCTTGTCAAATGCTTATGAGGTTACCATAAAAGAAAATTATAGTTTGATACAAAATGGTAAGATTTCTCATTAGCCTCAAATACTTATATTTCTAGAGTTATAATTTATTCCACCCCTCAAGCTAAAGTTGCAACCCCTTATAATCAGGCTAGTGAGATTAGAGAATTGAAAAGTCTATTATAGTATTTTGAGAATGAATTAGTTAAACTCAAAATATATTATTATCAGTCCAATAGGCATTATAAACAATATAATCAAACCTTCTATCAACCTTTTAGAGATCAAAGGCCTCTTTATCAAGGATTTAGAGAAAATAGACCACCCTACCATTCACAAGGAGCCATAATTCTAGCTAAAACATATGCATATCTTGATTGTAATTCACCTTACACATCAAAATTTATTATTCCCACACCACCTCAAAAAAAACTGATGCATGACTCAATTTGGTAGCACTCCAACCTTAATGATGCTCAAGACCAAGCCTTGGTATCACAAAACATTATTATGACATAAATGACACAAGAAGAGTTTTCTATTCAAGGAGGTTAGTATTGGGAGATAATTTTGGTACCCCAAGGAGAGGCTCAACATGTTCAATGGCAACCTGATGCCATTAATGTAAATTATCAACTAGATGATTATGTTACTTTCAATCATGGTGGTGAGATTAGCAGTTCAAGTGGTCAAGTTGTAGTTGTAACTAGAGATAAAATAAGATCCATTTATGAGTCTCAAGATGTTATTAATGCTTAAATTAATCCTAAGGTTATTTCCAAGATCACTAAAGATCAACTTACTCCTCCTGTAACATAGAAAAATTAGAATGTAGAGGTTGGGATGGTCCCTTAAATACCTCTAATTCATGAATAACTAGTGGTTCAAAAGATGTAGCCAAAGGTTAGTGGAGCTTCATTCAGAATAGTGGATTAGATGAAGAAAACCAATTTCAACATTAGTATGTGGGATTTCCTTATTATTCTAGGATAAAAGGATGTGTTCATCCAAGAGCTTTTAGCTCTCAAGGTGTCCCCAAAATTAGTTGAGAAAAAGGTGTTGTCCTAACCAATTCAGATCAACCAATAAATCATCAATTATGTCTGGTACATAAGATGATAAAAAGGTAAAAAAATTTAGGTAAATTTAATTACAAATCCTTCTTTATACATATCTTTGATAGTTGGTGACTGTCTAGTTTATAACTATATGGTGGATGGTAGATCCAGTAGCAATGTCATACCTAAGCAAATTGTAGATAAGTTTGGTCTTATTTATGAACCAAACGTTAAAGGAGTATTGTAATTATATGGTTCACCAATAAATATATTAGGCATAATTAAAGATATGAAGTTGACATTACATGTTTCTCCCAATATTACCATTCAGTAAGATGTAGTTGTGGTGGACTTGTCTCCCTACTTTACCATGTGTCTATCAAGGGAATTTACCTCAAAGATTAGAAGATATTTACTAGATAATTAGACATATTTAATGTTTAAGACCATGTATGTCACTCAAGTAACAATAAATTTTTAATCCATTGCATGTTTTCATTTGAAGCCATATATGCTAAGTGTTGTAAACACTAATTGTGTCATCTCTGATGAGTGCTAGAAAATAGTATAAAGGAGACTGAATCACCTTTAGATGGAATTCCAATTTTTTTCCTTTATGAGTGGGCCTCTATCTCACATTAATATTATCCTTATAAACTAATTAAATAATAAGGACTTGGTGTTTATTTCCTCCATGAGAAAGATGCACCAATTTTAGCCTTGATGAAGGATGATGAGTCTATTGATGGTCTTTGGAAAATATACTTTGATGGATTTAAGAATAAGCCTATTACCATAGATGGAATGATGTTGATTTTTCCAACAAAGAAAATGTATTTCTCATCTATTAATTTTCAATTGGTTGTTCAAACAATGTTGTTGAATATGTGGCACTAGTTCATGGTTTGCAATGGACTAGGAATATGAAATTCAACACCTTACAAGTCTTTAGTGATAGTGAATTTATAGCTTACCAAGTGAGAGGTCTTAATGTATGCAAAAACACATTACTTAAATCTTATAATCATAGGTATGGGACTTGCTTGAATAATTTCAAGTTTTCAATATTTAGGCAATACCAAGAGATGAGAACAAACATGCAAACATGTTGGCTACCATTGGGACACAATTTAGTATCCTAGCTAATGTAAGAAATGAAAAGGTATATTCACACATTAAGGTTATTATAAGGCCTTATATCCCATATAATAATGATGATTTGAAAGTGTTTGAAGATGATAATTAGATTATCATATTCTTACAATAAGAGGCTAAGTTTTCCTCAAGAAATCAATCAAAGTACTTATAGTAGTATCATGATCAAATTATGCAATTGAAAACAAATAATTCACCTAAGGGACTGGTCACACTTGAGAACATATTCAGTGGTGATGATAGCTAAGGAAAGAAAATCCAACCTTATCATCAAAGGAAGAACACTATGCCAATGTGTAAATTGCACCTAGTAAGAGTTTAAGGTTGGGTAAGGTATGCACTTATTTAGAGAAGAAAGATTTCATTGAGTTATGTGCAAGTTTTGCTAATGTATTTGCATGGCAATATAGTGATCTCAAGGGATTTGACCCAAGTCTATCTCAACACAACATTGAGATAGAAGATGAAACTAAGGCAATAAAATAAAGACAAAGGCCTATTAATCATAATCTTGAGCCTTTGATGAGACTTGAGATTCATAAGTTCATTGAGTCAGCTATTATATTTCTAATCAAACACTCAACTTAGATGGCAAACCTTATTCTAGTATGGGAAAAGAATGATGAAATTATACTGTGTTAACTTTCATGACTTGAACAAAGCTTCCCTTAAAGACCACTATCCATTACCATCTATAAAACAAATTTTATAGTGAGTTGTAGGCTCAAAAAGGTTCTTCTTGCTAGATGGATATAGTGGTTATAGTCAAATTTTGGTCAAGACAGAGGACCAATTCAAGATAGCCTTCACCATAAAGTGGGGGACATTTTCATATAGAAAGATGCCCTTTGGTTTATCCAATGCTAGAGTAAATTTTTAGAGAGACATGGATATGGCATTCTAGGGCCTTATTAACAAGTTTGTGTTGGTCTATTTGGATGATATAACAATGTTTTCAAATAATTAAAGTGAGAATTTGGTTCACCTTGATCAGTTGTTTGAAAGGTTTAGACAATTCAGGGTATCCCTAAATCCTAAAAAGTGTGTCTTCTCAGTTCATGAAGGTGAGCTTATTAGACATATAGTTTTAAAGCATGGTTTAAGCATAGATCCTAAAAGGATAGCTTCAATTCTTGTACTTTCCTTTCCCAACCACAAAAAAGCTTTGAAAATTTTCTTGGGGGAGATCAATTTTATCTTAAGATACATCTCATATTTTTCCACTTTAACTAAGCCACATATAGCCTTGCTAAACAAGAATCATAGTTTCATCTATTCCAAGGAATGAGTAAAGAGTTTTGAGGGATTTAAGAAATACATGGCTAGTGATCCTAGACTCATGAGCCTAAATTTCATAAAGGAATTCATTCTATACACCTATGTTAATATTGACACCATTTCAGGCATTCTTATGTAGTAGAATCATGAGGCTTTGGAGTAGCCAATAGCTTTATTCAATCAAGGCTTGGAGGAGTATGAAATAAGGTACTCTTTTTTTGAAAAGTATGTACTTTATATTATAATGTCTCTAAATAATTTTAGATACTTATTATTTAACAATAAGATACACCTAATGGTTGGCCATCCAAGTATCAAGGAGTTTCTCTTGAACAAAGACATAAATGAGAAAAGATTTAGTTGGATAAAAAAGGTAATGGAGTATGATTTGGAGATCAAGGTCACAAAGCTAATTATAGGAAAAGGACTTTGTGAGAATCTAGCCTAAGACTTACAAGAAGCTAATGAGGTGGTTATGGTGTCAACTGATGAATAAGTTGTAACTGATCATACCTTACCTTCTAGCTAGTATCATGGTTTGATAAGATATCTCCAAGATGGTAATTATCCCTCTCATCTAACTCCTTCAAAAAAAATAGATTTTGATCCATTCCTTTCCTTATTATTGATGGTGTTTTGTTCAAGAATGATACCAATGGTATGTTGTTAAGATGCATTGAACCACATAAAATGGAAAGGTTGCTTGAAGAGTTCTACGATGGACATGGTGGAGGGCATTACTCAACAAGGACTATAGCCCATAAGGTCATGAGAGGTTTTTATTATTGGCCAAGCTTATTTGGTGATTGTCATGCATGGGTTATGAAATTCAAAAAATGTGCTATGTTTGTAGGAAAACTAAAAATTGCAGCCTTACATCTTTAACCAATTACAATGGATTAGCCCTTTATCTAATGGGGATTAAAATTTATTGCTCTCATTAACCCCCTTCAAGATCAGGTCATAAATGGATACTAAATGCCATAAATTACTTCACTAGATAGATAGAAGTAGTGGCATTGAAGGAAGTAAATGAGACAAATGTTCTAGATTTCTATGAAGGTTTGCTTACTAGGTTTGGAGTCCCTTCAACTATTATTTCTGACAATGATATGGCCTCTATAGGGATGAGGACTAGTCTATGGGATTTATCTTGGCACTTCATCAAACTAATATCCCCAAGGTAATGGTTGTTGAGTCCACCAATAAGAACCTATTAAATATCATAAGAAGAACATTTAAGAGAATAAGAGGTCATGGCATCTCAAATTAAATTTAGATCTATGGTTAATATAATCACCTACAAGAGGTCAATATACAACTCTCCCTACAATTTGGTATATGGTAAATAAGTAAGAATGCCTATTTCTCTTGAATTTCCTACCCTAGAACTAATGCATCAACTTTGGTTATTTGATAATGAGCCTATAGAGATCAGATATGTTAAGCTTATAGAGTTGGAAGAATCAAGACATGAGTCCATCCTATCCATGTAAATCCATCAATTAAAAATAGAAATATCCTTTGACAAAGGAGCTTCTTCACAAAGTTTTAAAGAAGGAGATTTGGTCCTCAAGTGTGATGAGGACAAACCCAAGCCAGGAAGGCATACAAAGTTGGTCTCTTTTTGGAATGGTCCATACACAATATCTAACTACAAATACCACAATGACTTCCAAATTTCAAGGATGGATGGTGAAGATCTTCCTATCCTAGTTAATGGGATACACATAAAACATTACTACTGAAAGTTGGGTTCTTTATACATAGTTTGTTTGCTTTTGTTTAGTTAGCTTCCATATTTCCTATGTTTCTTTCTTTGTTTTGGTGGAATCTATTGTTTTTTAAAGTTAGAGGGTTGTTTATAGACATGAATCAAATTTTTCATTATTCATGAGTCCAAAAGTCATGTAAATGGTTTAGTTCTTGAGCATAACAAACATACTTCCTAGCTAAGTCACAAAAATATTGACAATTTTACCCCACAGGTTAAATTATCACCCTACCATTTAAAACTTAGCATATCATGATAGTTTGCCTTATGATTTAGGCTAGTATTAAGTTCCTGAAGATGATGTTCTTTGTTCCATTATTATTTATTGTAAAATTGGTGTCTTGGTGGAATTTCTACTATAGATATAAGCCTTCAAAGTTAAACAAGTAGAATAAGATGTGCATGGAGACATTAGGTTAAAGCCACACAAAATAACTATTTGAGTTTAAAATCCTCAAATGATATTGAGCCTAAATGTGAATCTACTAAATAGTGGATTTGCATTTAATCAAGTCAAAATATCAATGGCACACGATTAACAACTTGATTCAATGGGTCCAGGAAGATCTAAGGGCATGTATTCAATCATGTTGTGAAGATCTAATATTGCAAGTGAGGGTCAAAGAGTTATAAGATCTTGAGATTAAATGCAATGGTACCGAGTGTCATGATCATGGAGAACATGGTGATTAATGGTACATGTTTAATCTTACTGATAAATATCAATGGCACACATTGATTCATGCAGATAAGATCAATAGTACATAGGTTAAGGAGCTCAGATTAAATTTAAAGCCACCACATGGTGTAATCATGGAAGTAGATGGAGATGATATCAAGATTTTAGGAAGGGATGCATAGCTGACAAATGGTATAATTCTAGAAAGCTAGATCAAGATCAATGGTTGATATCAAAAGTTAAAGCCTTTATATTTTAAGTGAAGATCAAATATGATCAAGGTTGAACTAGAGAAAATATTTCAAGGGGATGTCACAAAGGTAGACACATTATCTTTGATAGGTTTATCACCAAAACTAGCAGCATGATTATGACTCTTCTCTCCATTCTTACATGCCACAAACAAACTAGTAAGGAGTAATCAATGCCAAAATAAAATCATAATAGATTAATCTAGCCATTATAACTACATTGATGCTAGAATTCATCTTAAAAATAATTTCATCTCACCATTTTAACCATAAGTAACATCAATATAAGCCAAAAATAGATTGAAAGTGACTGATATGGTTGTTGTAACCATCTTCCAAAAGTAATCTTAAGAATTATGATCTTTTCTAACTGAATCAACGTTATATGATTGAAAATCTTGGTCATTATGTTGCCTTCTACATCTTTCTATGCATGATCCCCATATCTCTCATCCCATTATACTATAAATATAGGATTCTAAGCCTTGAAAATGATCCCTCTCTTTGGCATGAATAGACTCTACCAAGATTTTTACTATAACACCTATTTGATGTAGTATAAGACTAAATTCTTCTATTTTCAAGTTGAATCGATGTGTGTTTCATGAGTTCATTGATGTGATTAAGTGAATATATGTTTTCCTTGCCTCTAAATAAGTTTTCTCACCTTCATGAAGTGTTTTGGTAGTTCTCATAGGTCATTCTAAGTACATATATAGTCTGTTGGTTAGTTTTGAAATGGACAACTACCCTCCCATGCTGGGTCAATATCTAGTCCATGCCTTTCTATGAAATACTTATGTGAGGGTTGATTAAAAAGTGAGTGAAGTGATATTTTTTAGTCTTGAATACATCCTATATTATGTATTTTGTAAGTATAATGATCGAAATATTTGGTGCATCACTCCCATTTTACATGATGTCATAGATTATTATTAATCTCTCTCTCCTTTTCCCAGCAAGAAGTTAGTTTAGGTTTAGTATAGGTGATAGACCCAAAATGAATCCAACCTTTTATATAGGTCTAACCCAAGATTAGGTGACCCATATATTAGTATCATTCTCATGTTAGACTAGATTTAAGCAAGAAAACCTAAACAATCCCCTTCTCAGCTAGGGTACAACCTAGGATGCCAATAGAGGCACCTCATATGTCGATGATTATAACTGCCTTTGGGAAAATCATTATATTCATTGAGGGTTGATTAAAAAGTGAGTGAAGTGATATTTTTTAGTCTTGAATACATCCTATATTATGTCTTGTGTAAGTATAATGATCAAACTATTTGGTGCATCACTCCCATTTTACATGATTTCATAGATTATTATTAATCTCTCTCTCCTTTTCCTAGCAAGAAGCTAGTTTAGGTTTAGTATAGGTGATAGACCCAAAATGAATCCAACCTTTTTTAGAGGTCTAACCCAAGATTAAATGACCCATATATTAGTATCATTCTCATGTTAGACTAGGTTTAAGCAAGAAAACCTAAACAATCCCCTTCTCAGCTAGGGTACAACCTAGGATGCCAATAGAGGCACCTCATATGTTGATGATTATAACTGCCTTTGGGAAAATCATTATATTCACTTCTCTATCCTCTTTGGAATTTTTTTATGGCATTAATGATTATAAATACCTTTGGCAAAGTCATTATATTCATCTATACTATTAGGTCATATCATTGTGCCACTAATTATAAATGCCTTTGGATAGATTAGTGTTTCTACCCCTATTACTTATAGGTTGCATCATTTCCTTATTTTTAAGGGAATATTTTCCAACCTTATTTGTCACCTACTCCCTTGAGGGAGAATTTAAGGATCATCCATCACCTTTTTGGGAAATAAATAAGGCATTAATGAATTTTTCATTATTTGAGAATATGTCACCGTGCTATATCTTGAAACATCTTCCCAAATAGGGGAAAACTATAGACACCCCATTTTGGCCACAATTATATTTCAACTAGACTTCAGATTGATTTCTACCAAATAGTGAAAATTAAGACTAGGAATATCTTAATGTCACAAATTAATATACACATTGAACATTAGTGATTATAATTATGTTGAGGAATCCCTATTTGGGGTATTATCATATATGCAATTGTAACCTCTCACATATTCATCTCTAGTCAACTTGTAACCTAGTAATTTGGAAGTTTGTCCTTTGGATCCATTAATCAGGGCACTTAAACAATTTATAAAGTGAAAACATGATAAGAAAAATCAATTAACTAAGCAAATCAAATTAAATGCTTAAGTGAAATTTCCATGTGTAATTAGTGAAAATGAATTTTACAAAAGTAAATTCTAATAAAAATGAGGTCATGATGATATCATCATCCTCAAAGTTAAGGAATTGAAAATATCTATCATAAAGCCTTAAATTCATAAATGGAGAGCCATGATTAATAAATGGGATATTTATCTCAAATATTAATTTCTTGTCCCCTTCTTAACTCAATTAAAGTTAAATTAAATTTAACCACAATTAACTCTAACCTCACTGCACTCAGGTTAGAATTAGTTTGAAAGGATATAAATAAAAGGCTTCACCCATTTTTCAAAAAAAATATTTTGGTGTAATTTTATGATGCAAAAATACATTCACATACCTTTTTTATTTAGTGTTATAATGCTCATTTGTTGAGAGATCCAAGCCAAAGCCAAAGTCAAGCCCAACATTACCAAGGTGACAAGGAGAGATGATGCAAGGAGCACCATTGCCAAATATTATTTAGTCATACAATAGAGCACATTAATCCATGAAAAAAAAATTATCTTAATGAAGGTATATAATTATTTTTTTATCTTTTATTAATAATTATTTGTATTGTTCTCTTACTCCTTTAGTGTCTAGGCTTGAGGTGTTATGATGCAGGAGCATCATGCATATGAACAATTTTATATCCTATATGTGTCTTATTAATTTTATTTAGGTCTAAAGGATTCTTTTATGTCTTAATAATTAATTTAGAGTGCTTATGATATGATGCATTAGCTTAGATAACTCAATTGGTAATTTCTCACCAATTTCAAAATTGTTAAGTTATAAAAATCCTAGGTACAGGTCAAATTTCTAGAGAGTGTGGTAAGTTTCATGATTATAGAAGTTTCTCCACGTAGTATAGGATAAATATAAATCATATATGGTAATATTTATAATTTATTAACAATATGTGTTTGAAAAATATTATTTTTGTATGTATTCTCAAAAAATGTGGGTCAATAGAGCAAGTTTTAGAGCATGGTTACACATACTCAAAATTGAGAAACAAAACATTGGAGGATAAACAAGTAACCTGATTTATATGAGATATAAAATGGATAATAAATTATAAAACACTTCAAAAAATTTCGTGTTCAGGTTACACAATGTGTATATGTCTATGTATGGTAGTTTATTTGTGTAAGAAGACTGTATTCTGGCATATTTTATAAGAGGAAAAATGTTTTTTTAGTGTAATAAGTGTATATAAGTTCTTTAAGATCATAATTTAATTGTATTATAACTCATTAAATCAAATAAATTTAATTCAAAATCATACAAATCTCTTTCTTGTTGCATAGACCCTGTTTTGCTCAAAAACCCTATTTCTTAGTCCTTATTTGGTCAATGAGACTTGTGCATGGTCTCAATTTGATGATTGTATAATTTTTATATGGTATATATTAATATATTACAAGCATTATTTTTTTTATAAAATGTATTAATCTACTATGAACTATCATTAGATAGCTCTCAAGTTCAGTATACTAAGAAAAACCCTAGTTACAGGGTTTAGATTACAAAAAGAGCCATAAATCAATTTTTAACCTTTAATAGATTATTATTTTTTAAATATTAAAATAAGGTTAAAAAATATATTAAAGTGGTTTTAATTCATTTGGAGGCATACAGACACTGTACCACTCAACTATGTGTACTCAAAACTCATAATTATGAGTTTTCTTGACAATGAATTGAGGAATTTGTCTAATTTCGTCAAATTTGAGTCTTGTAAATCCAAGTGAGATTTGATTTATGTTTTAAATTATTATTCAAAATTTTTATAAGTTATTTCTAGTTTTTTAAATCTATATTTTAGGATTTGACCTATTTTTGCATCAATTAGGTCTCTTACCAAAATAAGGTATTAGATTGTTTAATAAAATATATTTCAAAACCAATAACTAGATTGGTTTTGTAGTTATAATATGTCATTAGTGTTTTTTTAATACTTTTTTTTACACCCTCTAATCTTTAATTATTTCAATTTCATGTTCCTTAATTTAATAAGGACTAAGAATACATTATTGTCTTATAGGTTTGTTTGAGTCAAGAGTAAGGTTTACTAAGTTAATTATTGTGTATAATATTTGATATCAAGCACAATATTTTTCATAATAAAAGGGTATAGGATTATATAAATAAGGTATAAATGAAAATAATGGCTAGAGCAAGAGGAAGAGCAAGGAGACAAGTAACCAATACAACATTACTTGAAGAGATCAAAAGTTTCAACACCAAAATGGAGGTAGTGGAACTAGAACAAAGGAGAGGATTGGATCTTGGAGATTTTAGTGATAGATAATATGAAGGATTTGAATAAGAACCATTGAGAGTAGAGATAGAAGGACCTAAAGAGAGGCTTGTGAATGCAATAGTGGGAGCAACCTCCAAACCAAAGGTAGTTGTACCTATGTATGATGGAAACTTGAATGTTGAAGATTTAATTGATTGTATTAGTGCCTTAGATAAATATTTTGAATATAAAATTTTTGAAGAAGAAAGTAAAGTGAAATTTGTATTGGAAAATTTGAAAGGCCATGCCTCCTTATGATGGGATGGTATGCAAACAAAGAAGAGAAGGAAGGGAAAGGGAACAATAACCAGTTGGGATAGAATGGTGTCAAATTTTAAGGTCAAATTCATGCCTAAGTATTATTAAAACAACCTATTCAAAAAACTTAATAATCTAAAAAAAGACATGATGGTAAAAGAGTACATAGAGGAGTCCTATAGGCTGACTATAAGGGTTGGTCACATAGAGGAAGACTTGGAGAAGGTAGAAATATATTTTAATGGTCTAAAATTTGTCATAAAATATGAAATCACTCTTATTATGCATAAAATAATTGAAGAGGCATACCAATATTCTCTGAAAGTATGAGAAAATCTTGCAAGAAGGCAACCTACACATGCTAGAGGAAGAAGTAGACCCTATAGGGGTAGAGGACAACAAAGAGGAATGAACTAGCTTCAAGTTTGTCAAGGAGAAACTAGTAGCTTCTAAATAATATCATCACATGAAAGAGTTATGTCTCCTTTTATATGAATAATGCCTTTCTATAGAGGTATAAGTGGTGAATTTAGTGGTAGGTGCTTCAAGTGTGGGAAATATGGACATAAATCATATGAATGTCTAGAACATCCATTTACCAATCAAGGAAGGTCTCATATAACTAAAGAAAAAGAGGGAAAAAGTGTAATAACTCCCATCCAAGAAAATGCTTCAAAAGAAGGAGAATCACTATTTATGAAGAGATTTTTTCTAAAACCAGCCAAAGAGCTTAAGGAACCATGTCAAAGGAAAACACTCTTCAAAACTACATGCAAGGCCAAGGGTAAATACTTCCAAGTGATCATTTATAGTGGAAAAAATGATAATTTGGTGTCTATAAAAATGGTAAGCAAGTTTTAATTTAAAAATTTAATCCATCCTACTCCCTACAAAGTTTTTTGGATTCAAAAAGGTCATCGAATTCTAGTTAATGACCAGCGTAATGTAGAATTTTAGATTGGGAGTTACTGTAGACACCGCAAACGTGTCTGCACCTTGGTTCTCCCCCTTGGCCCTTTTTCCCACCTAGTCCTCCTTGGTCCCTAACCCACCTAGGGCTTATTAATTAGAAATTAACATCTATTTTTAATTAAATTAGGCCCCCTTTCCACCCTACCCTTGCCACCTTGGATCCTCCCATGAATCCCTCCACCTTCCCCCTAGCATTTATTAGGCCAAATCTCACCATTATATCCCCCCTCGTCCATTTTGGCATCCTCATGACCGTTCTGCCCATGACCCCTCGCTCGGCGGCGTGCAAGAGTGGGCAGAGGCTATTTTTAGCCTCTGTGCCCATCCTGCGACCGCCGACATCGGTGACCCTTCGGCCGACGTCGGCGAAACTGCCGGCGTCGGCAGCCTTCATTATCCCCTTCTGCATCCGTTGCACCCCCTGGACTCTTGAGCTCGAAAACGGATTCTCTTGACGCTTTGGCTTTGATCTCTCCTCTGTCTTGACCTCGTGTAATAGCAGCAACAGGTGAAAAGGCCCTGGATCAGCATCTTCTCCTTGCAGCAACTCTTCTATGGCTCCAGCAACATCTTCTTCTCTCTTCATTCAGTAAGCTAAAGGTAAGCTAGTCTGGGTTTGTTATTTCATTGTATTCATTCATCTATATTCTATTGTCTTTTGCTCCCTCTGTCCTTCCCCCTTGAGAGGCTATAAAGCCTTCTCAGGCCCCATCCTCTGTGAATCCTCCTCTTCCCTGTCCTCTGTGTCTCTTTCAACTTCCTCACCCCTCTGCCAAAAAGACCTTGCAACAGGTACCCAACCCGAACCAGGCCACTCCCCAATCCATCCAAACTTGTCCCCGTTCAGTCTCAGACCCGTCCACAGTCCAGCAAGCAACCCAGACCCGACTACAGGCCACAACCCCGACCAACGCCGGTCACTTCCCCAACCGACATCGGCAGGATAGCCGACGCCGGCAGATCAGATAACCGACGCTGGCGACATTTTCGACCTCGGCGACTGTCTTCAGCCCAACAGCTCTTTCAGGTAATCATTTTGTTTGCTTCTTTCCTTTCTACTTTCTTTGTCATTTCTGTATTCTAGCATTCTGTCTTTTATCAGTCACTTATCTCATCAAAACAGTGGGTTGACCTCCCTTAAGGAAGTTTTTACACTTCTGGGAACAAGCCTTTTGCTTGGCAACCCACTGCCTATCTGTCTAACGTTTTTCTTGTCCTAGCTTCCTTTTTTTCTTGCAGGTGTCATTCCTCCATAGCCAAAGAGGAGTGCTCACAAACGTCTGGATTTACGGTGCACAATCTTTAGTCCAGGTACTTCCAAGCCTTGTCCATTACTTTCTTTTAGTTTCTTTCTTTTTAGTCTGAAAAGCGAAATTTGAGGTAGAAACATCTCTGGCACGCCCGGTGGGACCCTAGGTTCCTCCTGGGTTCCTTTTTCTTTTTCATTCATTTAGGTGCATTTAGGCTCCTTCTCTCTTATCTCTTTCTTCTATTCCAAATGACACTATAAGCAAGGACTAAAATGAATCTTTCTTCTTTGCATTCTAGACTAGTCTAAATATCATACTCTCGTCCCTTTCTCCATCTTGTCTTCATAACAACATCACATTTCGACTTGGGCATTAAAACATATTGCACTTTCATTTCTGCTTGTGCTTGCATTAGTCCACATCTAGTAACTTAGGCGCATATTGAATAAATCTAGACACTTGATGTTACACTACCGAATCACATGCACTAAAACACACATAAAACATACCTGAGACAAGGCCCGACTGGGATTTCATCACCCAGCGGATACCTTACCCGTCCCGGTGACCCTACTTGGATTTCATCACCAAGGGGGAAGCCCACTCCGTTCTCTGGCAGAGGATAAACTCTAGGCGAGGTATATCTTGGCTAAGCGAGACCAACTAACCACTAGAATCGTGAAGTGAGGGGAGCTTGCTCCTTAGCACCAGGCCACGTACCAGACCCTAACACAGATCTTTGAGCACTTAAAACAACACCCGAAACCATCTTTAGACTGCCTTCTTCTAGGACCCATTTTTCAGCCAATCTCCCCGAACATTCATCTAAGGCATAAGCCACAAGTTTCTAAGGTTAATTCCTAGGATTTATCGCTTAGGCTTGTCTGTCCTTCTCTGTTTTCCTCTTCTCATCTGTTTGTTTGAGTGTGTGAGGACGCTTTCTTCTTTGTTTTTCCAAGAACCTTTTGGCTCTCTGGAAAACACAGTGACCGACATCGGTTCTGCCACCGACGTCAGCTTCCCCTGTCAACGGCATCGGTTCTGCTACCGACGTCGGCTTCATCTATTACCAGCATCGGTTATTTGACCGACGCCGGCCTCATTTCCTACCGACATCGGTTTTTAAACCGACGTCGGTCTCTGTCACTATCCTTTTTTTTCAAAACCAGCAACCTGAAGCCTGTCTTTTCTCTGTCAAAAACTCCATCCTGGTTTTCTAGAACTGAGCAACACAGTTCTTGAGACCTGAACCTTCTTTGCCTTGCATGGTTTTGACTCGAAGCCAAGCCAAAGCTCTTGTCAACCATGCTAGCCGTCAACCACTTCCATCCACCCCGTCCGTGACCAAGCCTACAATGGAGTTCAACTCGGAGACCGAAAGAACTCCCGTTCGTCCAACCCCGCCGCAGACTCCCATTGTCCAAGAAGGGGACCAAGACTTCGAGCGATTCTTGGACCTCAACGTCAAGGCCTTGCAACATTATCTCGCGCATAGCCGAACGCGAGACTCCTTGGGCAATCCAATCTATGGAATGCCAACCTCCCTTGTCGCGACTACGGCTGTATCGACAGCATCCGTGGTTCAACCTTCGGACACCCAAGCCATCGCTTTGACCACTGACCAGACTTTGACCAATCTCCCAGGTGTGGCCTCCCCCTCTATCATTGGGCCCACTTCCACCGGGGTTTCGGCCTCTTGTCAACCTCAACCCGCTCAACCGCTATCCACTCCATTTCAAAACCTTGTTGTCTCTATCCCGCCTACCCTAGCCCCTATCAACACCAGGGTGGCTTCCTACCCCTTGGCCCCCGTTACCACAGTCCAACCTCTCGTGGCAACAACGGGCCCAGCTATGTCTTCTAACCAACCACCTTTAGCATCCACCTCTGCCCCTGCGATTAGTCATCCGTACATTCTACAACCGACTATGTCGCTCGCCTCCTCTAACCTCTTCCAAGCGCCCTACAACTTAGGGGGCGCGCCACCTGTCAATCCATCGACAGACATCATCAAGATGCTGATGGACAAGATGACCAGTCTTGAGACCTCTGTTTCTGGCTCGCGCAACACTCTTTCATACGAGCAGATCTGTAATGAGCCCATTCATCCTTCCGTCCCAATCAGACCATATCCTAGCCAGTGGGAGCTTCCGAAGTTTTCTCGCTTTCAAAACAAGGAAGACCCCCAACAACACTTGCGGGCATTCAGACACGCCTGCTACCTCATTGGCCATGACGATGCGTTACTCTTACGCACCTTTCCTATGCCTCTCTCAGGTGTTACACTTGACTGGTACAGCTCCCTTCCTAGCCATTCTCTCTTCTCATTCATGCAATTGGCTCAGCTATTCCTCGATCACTTTTCTATCAACATAACCAAGAAAGTCTCAATCACGGACCTCTATTCTATTCGGCAATTCGAGGACGAGTCCATAGCCGACTTCGTTGCTCGATGGAGAGGCCTTATCAACCAACTCTCCTTTTCCTTGCCCCAGGCTGAGCTTATTGAACTCTTTTCTCAAGCCTATGCCCGACATATCTCTTCCACCCTGAGGGTTCAAACCTTCTGCACTTTTGACGAGGCCTTCACGATGGCCCACAAACTAGAGTTGCGTGCCATCGAGGAGAACAAAGTCAAGTTGCGGAATAAGAATCCCAGCTCTAAGGCCAATGACTCTTCCTCTACCAAGCCATCATCATCCAATTCTAAATCCAAGGCTTCAGCTAATGCCGTGGTTGTCAGACCTTCATCTTCTTCGACCAATCAGCCTGAGCCCTCTACATCTTAGAGCGCTACTCGGCAATTCCAGCAAAGATACATGCAGCGATGATATACTCCTCTCGGAGAATCATATGCGTCTGTGCTGGAAAAGCTTCTCAAGCAGGGGGCCCTCAATCTCCCTCAAGCCCGACCTCCACCGCAATTCGATCCCTCACACGCCATCCCCGCGTGGTATAGGGAGCATGACTTCTGCAGCTTCCACCGTGTTAAGGGCCATGACACGGAGAACTGCAAAACCTTTAAGAACATAATACAAGACATGCTCGAAAAGGGGGATCTCATCTTAGACAATCCAAATGCACCCCCTAATCAGGCCATCGACATCTTCAAATAACCTTTTCCCAATCATCCGCCAACTCAGAACAACGTCCAGACCTTAATTGACGACAATCATGAGCACAACGTTCGAACAGTCAATACGGTCTCCCCTTTCGTCCCCAATCAACCTCTTGAGGTTAGTCCATCAATCAGTCCATCACATGTGGACGAACCTCTCTCCCCGACTAGTTCTCCATTGACCTCTCTCATCTTGGAGGACGCCTCGGCCTTACCTGCACCTCCGATCTCGCCATCCCCCGTTCTATTGCCTATGGAGGACCCGACCCTTCTTACCCCCCAGCTGCAAGTGGGGGGGCCCGTCATCCCTGCCCTTTCCCCGCTGGAGGAGCCTCGCTCCCCGGTTTCTTCTCCACCCAGGGAAGAACCTGTCCCTCCTTCGTCCTCATCTAAATCTGTCATGACTTCACCATACCCTACACCCGTCTCGTCTTCAACCTCGCAACCATCAACATCTTCCTCTCAGCCATTTTCCCGATTAGTGGAGAAGATTGAACTTCTCCCTCCGCGGAAAGTGACGCCTCAGGTGTTGTGGGAGCGTCTTAAAGCCCTTCAACATGCCCGCGCCCTCTCATCACATGTCGCTAATCCTCCCAAGGCAGAATCTCGTCAGACTCTTGACAAAGACCAGACCCTCAAACCTCAACCAAATCCGTCCAAACCAAAGCCTGCGTCTATCTCGTCCAAACCCATCAAGTCATTTGGCGTTCGTCCTGTCTCCACCCTCACTCACCCGCAAGTGAAGGTGGACCTAGGCCAGACCTCGACCAGCAGTACTCTTCCAACCAAGTCAAGAAAGACTGCTAGACCACAGAAACGAACGCCTCCTTCTCCGTCACCATTGCCATCTATTTTGGGCCCCCATCCTTCGACCTTGGCTAACATCCTTCCCACTCCGACCTTCAACCAAAACTCATTGCCTCCTTTGCTTCCTCTACCTACCTCCAGTCGTCCCTCTCCTAAAAAGGCGTTCTCAATCACCAGGCCAGAGCCATCTCCATCTGTCACCGCGCCATCAACCCATAAGGTGGTACGGAAACCTCTTCTAACCTCGCCTAAGCAAAAGTCACCAACCTCGCGCATATCAAATAGCACGGACCCTCTATTGGGCTCATACTCGTCAATATTACGCTGACTTCTCCAGACTTCCGACATAACCCTTCCGCCCATCAAGCCTTTCCAACCTCTCGGGTCCAAGCCCTCCTGGTTCGACGATACGAAAATTTGCTTATATCATCGTACACCAGGACACGACACCGAGACTTGCTGTGCCCTCAAGGCCATCATCCGCTGCCATATGGAGAAGGACACTCTTCTCTTTGAGGACACTCTTGACCAGACCCCAACTCCTTCCTGTCCAACTCCTTCAAACACGTCAACATCTCACCAGCAAAACATGACCCCTTCTTCGCCTCCCATTTTTGAAATCAATGCCATCCGTATAACCACTAGGTCGCAGCAGGACAAGGCCAAAGCAAAAGCTGCCATTCCTTGGACCTATCCCTTCGTCAAGCCACCCCTTGCGCCCAAGCCTAAAATTTCTATCCTTGGCGCGTCCCAACCTTCTTCATCTTCCTCTTCTGGACCAATTCACAACTCCATGCTGAAGCAGCTTCACCAAACACCAGTGAAGATGTCTCTTTACGACCTTATCCAAACTTCGCCTCAGCACCGTCAAGCCCTTATCCAAGCCTTACAGGCAGCGGAGGTCCAACCCGAGGACCCCCAACCACTCGCTGCCCTCGTCCATTCTTTATCTCCTGTCAACTCCATCACATTCAGCGATTCTGAGATTCCCACATCTAACACGGAAGATCAGGATGCCGCCCTCTTCATCACTGCCTACGTCGATCGGACGCGCATCAAACGCGTTATGATCAACGATGGCGCTAGCATCAACATAATCTCTACCCACGCCTTTGATCAGCTGGCTCTTCCCAAAAACTGCGTCTCCAAAACTGACGCGATCTTACGCTCTTTTAACGACACCACCGCCACGACCATTGGCACAGTCATCCTCCGCATTCACGTAGGCCCACGCACAGTCCCGAAGCTCTTCTATATCATCGAAGGAGAGTTTCAATACAACCTTTTACTGGGCCGACCTTGGATCCGTGCCATGGCCTGTATCCCCTCCACCCTGCACCGTTGTGTGAAGTTTGAGCATGACGGGCAAGTCCACACCATTCCCGCTGACCCTTCACCCTTCAAGACTTGCAACACCACCTATCGTCCTAACGACGTCCTCATTCCCATCAAGCCATCCACTCTGGCACCACCTCCATCTGCGAAAGCTTCGACCAGTTCGCAATCGGCAGTTGCCCTCACCCCTCCTCTTCAAGCGCCGACCAAGGACCCCATGGAAGACATCTTCCAACGACTATCACTTGGGGAATACCGCTTGTTGACCCTCGACATGTTCCAAACTCCACAAGAGTATGGACGCCTTCACCTCAGTCCTAATTACGACCCTCGAATCGGGACGGTCTTACCTTATGGTCCTCCTCACTTCCAAACCAACTTTGTCTATGGGGGGCTTAATCAAGCCCCTACCTACGGCACTTCTCTTTCTTCACCTCGACCCTTCACATCTGATTTCTCGTTTCTTGGCAACCCCACCTTTGCACACACTTACCTTCACAGGTGTGCATGGAAGGGTTTTGGTTTTGGACGTTATGAGAAGGGCTCCCATCAGCCCATCGAGCCGCTCAATGATCACGATGCCAAGAAACGGTATGGCCTGGGATATCATGACCCCACTCAGGCTCCTTCTGACCTTTGTCCCAAACCAACCATTGACCAATCTCTTACAGACTCACCCATTTCTCCTTCGTCACCTATGGAGTCGGTAGTTTCCATCCCTCCTAGTTTTTTTTTTTTTTCATAAACACCATCCGCCTGGAACCCCTGACCTATCAGCTCAATGGGGTGCCCAGGTCTCTCCCTCTCATCTTTTCTGGCATGGTAGAGGATGAGTCGGCAACCATTCACACTGTCCACTGCGTTGACGATGACGCCATCCTTTCCTACATGGGTGCCGATGACTCTTTTGTCCAGCGTTTCCTCCCTTCCGAGACCCAGGTTATGTTAAATGAATCCACCATTGACATCAACCTCCCTTCTTCTTCCGATGTTCCTCACGTCTTAAAGATTGGCCAATCTTTAGACACTCAGGAGCAGCTTGACTATGCCCAGTTCCTTTCCAACCATAGCAAGGCCTTTGCCTGGACTTACAGCGACATGCCTGGCATCGACCCTACCATTGCTACCCATAACATTGTCACCAAACCAGAGGCTAAGCCTGTTAGGCAGAAGCTTCGAAAGATGCATCCTCACGTTGCGCTTCTTGTCAAAGAGGAGCTTCAGCGCCTTCTTTCTGTCTCCTTCATCCAACCCATCGATTATCTACAGTGGGTCTCTAACATCGTCCCAGTTACTAAAGCAACTGGGGGGATTCGGATCTGCACAGACTATCGCGACCTTAACCTAGCCTGTCCCAAAGACGACTTTCCTCTTCCTAACATCGACCAGCTTGTTGATCTCACGGCCGGCCATGAGATGCTATCTCTCATGGACGGGTTTTCAGGATACAATCAAATCCTGATTGCACCGGAAGACCAGCACAAGACTACCTTTATCACCCCATGGGGGACTTTTTGCTATCGAGTCATGCCTTTCGGCCTAAAAAATGCTGGTGCCACTTATCAGCGCGCTATGACTTACATTTTCCACGATCTCCTCCACAAAATCATGGAGGACTATGTGGATGACCTTCTCGGCAAGTCCAAGCTCCACCGCGACCACTTGACCATTCTCACAATCATCTTTTCTCGTCTCCTTCAATACAATGTCTGCCTCAACCCCAAGAAGTGTGTCTTTGGGGTCCTCTCAGGCAAACTTCTCGGCTTCATCGTTTCTTTCCGTGGTATCGAGATAGATCCTGCCAAGATCCGCGCTATTCTCGAAATGCTGCCCCCGACCAATCTCAAGCAGCTTCGCAGTCTACAAGGGAAGCTCCAGTCCATTCGCCGTTTCATCTCGCAACTTTCAGACCACTGCCAACCTTTTCATCACCTCCTTAAGAAGGACGTCTCCTTTAAGTGGGATGGGAACTGTCAAGAGGCTTTTGAGGCCCTCAAAGGCTATCTGGTCTCTCCACCAGTCCTCATTCCACCTAAGGACGACCAACCCTTCTACCTTTATATCTCTGCTACCAACCATTCGTTAGGTGCCATGATCGCGCACCGAGACGAGCATCATCGCGAGCAAGCGGTTTACTACATCAGCCGAACACTGGTCGACTATGAAACTCGGTATACTCATACCGAGAAACTCTGTTTGGCATTAGTCTTCTCCGCTACCAAGCTCCGCCACTATCTTCTCAACCACAAAACCTTTGTCGTCACTCACACTGACCCTCTCAATTACATGCACTCCAAGCCATACCAGAATCAACGTATGGCTCGGTGGCTCATGCTGCTTGCTGAGTTTGACTTCGAATTCATCCAACAGAAATCTATCAAGGGGCAAACCATTGCTGACCAACTGGCAGATGCCCCTCTTCCCGACAACCGACCTTCACACTGTGAGTTCCCTGACGAGTCTATCGCCACACTTTCCACCGATGACACCGTCTACCAGATGACTATGTTCTTTGACGGTTCCAAATGTCAACTCGGTGGGGGTGCGGGGGTCATCCTCATCCCACTCGACGGGGAGCCCTTACCTCTATCTTTCAAGCTTGACTTCGATTGTACCAATAATATGGCCGAATACGAGGCCTTAATTTTGGGACTTCAGACTACCCTTTCTCTCCACATCAAGTCTATCAACATCTTCGGCGATTCGCAGCTCGTCGTTAATCAAGTTAACGATTCATATCTCTGTAAAAATGAAGTTTTACAGAGGTATAAGAATCGTGCTGACACTCTTTTGGCATCCTTCGACCATTACCTCTTACAGACTGTTCCACGCTCTACGAACAAGTTTGCCGACACCATGGCTTCTCTTGCTTCGCGTATCCCGTCTTCATCATCATCATCCTGCCTTTTTGTCACAGTGCATCGCATACCCTTGCCTTCATACATCCCTCCTCACATCGACCATATCAATACTGTCAATTCTAGCCCACAAGATGGCTGGTATAAGCAACTTGTGGACTACTTGTCTCTTTCTGTCACTCCTCCCAACCTCTCTAGCAATGCGCGACGAGCTTTCATCAAGCGCACAGCTCGCTATACCATGCTAGGGGGCCTTCTCTATAAACGAGGCTTCGACGGCCTCCTTCTTCGCTGTCTAACCTCCACTGAAGCTCCTCAAGCCATAAAGCAAGTCCACGACGGGATTTGTGGTGGACACTTCAGTGGAAACTCGGTTGCCAAGCGCCTCCTTCGCCTGGGTTATTATTGGCCCACCCTTCATCAAGACTGTAGCGATTATGTTCGGCGTTGCATCAAGTGTCAGCAGCACTCTAACCTGCTTCATCTCCCCAATCACGCCTTGCAAGTCGCTCAGGATTTTTGGCCTTTTTCTCAGTGGGGCTTGGATCTCATCGGTGAGATCAACCCTCACTCGTCTCTTCATCATCAGTCCATCATCACTGCCACTGAGTATTTCACCAAGTGGGTGGAAGCCATTCCTCTCGTCTCCACAAAAGCCGACAAAATTGTCGACTTCATCAGTAGCCACATCATCTGTCGCTTCGGTGTCCCTCACAAAATCATCACAGACAACGGCAAGTCCTTCAAAAACAAGACTGTCCAAAAACTATGCGACTCATTTGGCATCAAACTCAGCTTTTCTTCGCCTTACTACCCACAAGCAAATGGGCAGGCCGAGGCTTCCAACAAAATTCTCACCAAAATTCTCATGAAGGTGGTCGACGATACAGGAAGGGATTGGCACGTTCATATCCCCTTCGCTTTGTGGGCCTACCGCACTAGCATCTGAACCTCTACGGGTGCTACCCCCTTTTCTCTCGTGTATGGAACAGAGGCTGTCTTACCTCTCGAGGTACAGATCCTGTCTCTCCGCATCTCCCTGCATGACATTCTCTCCAACGACGACTTTCGTCAAGATCGCTTAGCTCAACTTGAGTTACTCGATGAGCGTTGTCTTGCTGCCCTTAATCATCTCCATGTCTACCAAAGTCGCATAAAGCGGGCCTATGACAAAAATCTGCGAGAACGAGATTTTAACATCGGAGACCTCGTCCTCAAAGAAAATCAGCACGTGACCAATATGGAGCGAAGTAAACGAGGTAAATTCGCCCCCAATTGGCTTGGACCTTTTATCATCATGCACAAGTATGGGTCAGGGACTTATCGTCTGTCTTCCCTCGACGGACGGCCGGAACCTGAGCCTCTTAATGCGTTGCATCTTCGACCTTTCTTCTGTTAGTTGCGTACTCATCTACTTGACACGTAACTTAAGCTCATCCCTTGAGCAATCCTCGTCCTCTTAATCCTCATCCCTTTCAACCCTATTCCCCTTTAACAAGTCCTCTACAACCCTTTTAGGATGCAGTGATACTTTGTCCTAATAAAAAGGGGCATCCTTGAGCTTCTACAGTCTTGTCCGTGACTCTCATTCCTATCAATAAATCCAAATCAAGATGTCAAAACATATCCATGGTCACTAAATCAAGTCAAGTCAAATCAAAAAGACAGACTGATCCCTCAAAGGACAGCTGTACTATCATTGCTATATTACTAGACTGATCCCTTGAAGGACAGCTAGGCCAACTTTTCAAACATTATTAAGCAAAAATATAGACCACTCCCTCGAAGGATGGCTATGACTACTCTGGCAATAAACAGCACTTTTCTTAGAAGCTTCCCGCATCGATCAGCTTCGCAACATGACCATTACATCAAGTGACATCTCTATGCAGGCTTCCCGCATCGATCAGCCTGACTCAAAAAAAAAAAAAAAAAAATGAGTCACGGACATTGGCTTGTAGTTGTCTCAGGGTCTCCTACAAAAGGGGCAAGGTTATTCCTGCTCTTAAACTGGGTTACCCTATCCCCCTTCTATCACCGGCTCAAGGGACTTCGAGCTCACTTTAATGTCAAAGTGATTCGATTACCGTTCTAACTCAACACTGGTCATCGACGCAATGCATGAACGGGGCTTTTGTTCTAATAACCCCTATCTATGCTTCCTTTCTGGTCCATGTCAATGAAAGAGCAATTTGCCTTTCACCTTTTCTCTACACTTTGGTCACGCTTTGGCCACGTCAATTATCGACTCATCCTTAAACCCAGCCAACTTCAACATTTTTTTCAAACCAGCCTCGACATTTCCAACATGACATCAGGCATCATCCTTGTCCTTTTCGCATAGTTTCTATGGAGACCAATACCCATGGAAACTACTGACTAGACCCAATTTATGTTAAGCATAAACCAATACTTGCTGAAGCATAAATAGACCTTCTATTCATTTTTAGCATACATCCATCACGACTATGGAAACTTGCTAGGGATGAAAGCCTCTCGACCAATGTGACATCTATAGCATCATCTTGCCCTCATCATTTTGACACTTGACCACATCCAATCATCGATCAATCTTTTCCCTTCGTCCGAACTACATTGGTCTGAGGCCCTACGACCAGGGCTATGTAGGCAGCACTCGGATAACACATCTTCTGAGGTTAGCTCGACCACCCCCGTTTGTTCGTCTCTGTGATGGACAAACCTTCTCTTCTTTGACTCTTATCACACCCAACTTCGTCAACTTTTACCAAGACCAATCATTCCCTTTGATCAAGACCAATCATAGACCTCTGACCAAGACCAATCATCGACTTTGACCAAGACCTATCAATCCCTCCGACCCCCCTCCCTTTTAGGGAGAACTACATCGGCCTGAGGCCCTGTCACCAGGGCTATGTAGGCAGCACTCAGATAACATGTCTTCTGGGGTTAGCTCGGCCGCATCCTTTCGTCTATCCATCCTCTTGACCAATGACCATTGGCGATCATGCCTATCTCCTTCGACCTCGACCACTTCCAAGACAATGTTGCCTTGGTTATTTTTGCGTGTATGCTATTCCACGGCTGGTTAGCAGAATTGTCTGCAGACTTTTTTTTGACCCTTCACAAGTATAGGATCGCGAGCCAGTTGATCCCCACTACTTGTGACCTTTTCATGTTTCTGGGAGCACTTCCTGAGCCCTGGATACCTGGGACACGACGACCATTTGGAGCTTCAGCTTAGATTGAGTAACCCGATCAGTAGACGACTAAATGCTGGGGCCCGGTTACTTCAATTTTGGCACTCCTTGACCCTTGACCATGCGACAATTTGACCCGACTATCTCGTGACGTGGTATACGCGCAATCACGACTTTTGTAGCGTTTTCACTCACCTCTCTCTTTCTCATTCACCTTTTGTCAAATCAGCACCCGACATCAGGTTCCTTCTCTCGACTCCTGCTTTGAGGGGGAATACATCATCCTTCACCTGGGGCAACCACTCCCTATTTTTGTCTTGCAGTTCGTTCAGAACAACCAACAAGACAAAAAGGGGCAAATGTAGACACCGCAAACGTGTCTGCACCTTGGTTCTCCCCCTTGGCCCTTTTTCCCACCTAGTCCTCCTTGGTCCCTAACCCACCTAGGGCTTATTAATTAGAAATTAACATCTATTTTTAATTAAATTAGGCCCCCTTTCCACCCTACCCTTGCCACCTTGGATCCTCCCATGAATCCCTCCACCTTCCCCCTAGCATTTATTAGGCCAAATCTCACCATTATATCCCCCCTCGTCCATTTTGGCATCCTCATGACCGTTCTGCCCATGACCCCTCGCTCGGCGGCGTGCAAGAGTGGGCAGAGGCTATTTTTAGCCTCTGTGCCCATCCTGCGACCGCCGATGTCGGCGACCCTTCGGCCGACGTCGGCGAAACTGTCGGCGTCGGCAGCCTTCATTATCCCCTTCTGCATCCGTTGCACCCCCTGGACTCTTGAGCTCAAAAACGGATTCTCTTGACGCTTTGGCTTTGATCTCTCCTCTGTCTTGACCTCGTGCAATAGCAGCAACAGGTGAAAAGGCCCTGGATCAGCATCTTCTCCTTGCAGCAACTCTTCTATGGCTCCAGCAACATCTTCTTCTCTCTTCATTCAGTAAGCTAAAGGTAAGCTAGTCTGGGTTTGTTATTTCATTGTATTCATTCATCTATATTCTATTGTCTTTTGCTCCCTCTGTCCTTCCCCCTTGAGAGGCTGCAAAGCCTTCTCAGGCCCCATCCTCTGTGAATCCTCCTCTTCCCTGTCCTCTGTGTCTCTTTCAACTTCCTCACCCCTCTGCCAAAAAGACCTTGCAACAGGTACCCAACCCAAACCAGGCCACTCCCCAATCCATCCAAACTTGTCCCCATTCAGTCTCAGACCCGTCCACAGTCCAGCAAGCAACCCAGACCCGACTACAGGCCACAACCCCAACCGACACTGGTCACTTCCCCAACCGACGTCGGCAGGATAGCCGACGCCGGCAGATCAGATAACCGACGCCGGCGACATTTCCGACCTCGGCGACTGTCTTCAGCCCAACAGCTCTTTCAGGTAATCATTTTGTTTGCTTCTTTCCTTTCTACTTTCTTTGTCATTTCTGTATTCTGGCATTCTGTCTTTTATCAGTCACTTATCTCATCAAAACAGTGGGTTGACCTCCCTTAAGGAAGTTTTTACACTTCTGGGAACAAGCCTTTTGCTTGGCAACCCACTGCCTTTTGGTCTAACGTTTTTCTTGTCCTAGCTTCCTTTTTTTCTTGCAGGTGTCATTCCTCCACAGCCAAAGAGGAGTGCTCACAAACGTCTGGATTTACGGTGCGCAATCTTTAGTCCAGGTACTTCCAAGCCTTGTCCATTACTTTCTTTTAGTTTCTTTCTTTTTAGTCTGAAAAGCGAAATTTGAGGTAGAAACAGTTACAAAGATAATATCACATGTGATATAATTCCAATGGATGTTTACCATGTCCTCTTATGAAAACCATGGAAATATGATAGATAATCTATCAATGAGGGTAATATTAACACTTATACATTTGTGAAGGATAGTAAAAAGCATATTCTTACACCTATAAAATAAAAGTGATACATTTGTAAAGGACACAAAGGTACTATTGGTTAGTGGGAAAGAGTTTCTACGTCAAGTATATAAATAAGAGGTGAGGTATGATCACAATGGTAAGCCTAAAATGGTTTTCACTTCTACTAAGCTTGATGAATTGCCTTTAGAGAGTCAATATTTTTTTAAGTTAATTCATGGATATCGTGGTAGAGATATACCAAATGAATTACCTCTTAAAATGAGTATAAGTCATTATATAAATTAAAATTTTTGGTGCTAATTTGACAAAAAAAAGATGCATATAGAATGAATATTAAGGAAAATGATGACATTATGAATCAGGTGAAAGAAGTGTTGGATAAAATATTGGTGAGAGAAATTTTAAGTCCATGTGCAATTCCTAAAATGTTAACTCCAAATAAGGATTATGTTTGGATAATGTGCATGGATTCAAGATCCATCAATAAGATCATAATAAGCTATATATTTCTTTTACCCATAATTTATGATTTATTGGATTATCTTAGTGGTGCTAGATACTTTTATAATATAGACCTCAAAAGTGGATATCTTTAAATAAGAATTAGAGAAGAGGATGAATGGAAAATAAATTTTAAAATCAATGATGGTTTGTATGAATGGTTGGTAATGCCATTTGGCTTAAGTAATGCTCCTAGTACCTTCATGAGGTTGATGAATGAAGTGATTAAGACATTCATAGGTAAATTTGTTATTATGTACCTTAATGATATTCTAGTTTTTAGTAGATATAAAGAAAATAATAATTTGAGGATGGTTTTAAGGAAGCTGTAAGAAGAAAGGTTATTGATAAACCTTAAGAAATGTACTTTCTTGAAAACCAAACTAATCTATTTGGGCTTTGTGATATCACAAGGACTAAATATGGATAATGATAAGGTAAACGCAATATAATAATGTCCTTCACTGAGGAATCCATTTGAGGTAAAGATTTTTCATGGACTTGATAGTTTATATAGAAAATTCATAAAGAATTTTAGTATTATTTATGCACCTATGGTAGAAACTATTAAGGGTAACAAGCAACCATTCAAATGGAATGATGAATCTAATAAAAAAAATTATATTTTGAAAAAAAACAATATATAGCAACCCATATTGGCCTTACCTTATTTTATTAAATTATTTCAAGCTGAATGTAATGTAAGTGGGATAGCCATTGAAATAGTTTTAAGTCAAAAAGGTAAGCTAGTTGCTTATTTCAGTGAAAATCTAAATGAATCCAAAATAAATTATTTAACATATGATCAGTAATTCTATGCCATTGTGAAAGCATTGAATTAATAGAGGCATTATCTAATGCCTAAAGAGTTTTTTCTATTCACTGATAATCATGCCTTCTAGTTTATAACTAGTCATCATAAGTTAAATCAAATACATGCAAAGTGGATAGAATTTTTGAAAAGTTTTTATTTTGTGATTAAGCATAAAAGTGTACAAAATATTAAGGTTAATAATGACTTGAGTATAATAAGTATGATTTTAATGTAAATTCAAGTGAAGGTTATGGGATTTGATGACCTCAAGAACTTATACCAAGAGGATTTAGATTTCAAAAAAGCCTCTGAGGTATGTAAATATACCACTAGTGAAAATAGAAGTCATTAGATGGATAATATGATTTAATAATGTATATTAATTAAATTCAAATAAATTTGTATCCCAAAATCATCTATGAGAGAGAATATTATCAAATAAAAGCATAATATGAGTCGTGTAAGTCACTTTGGACAAGACAAGACACTAGCTCAAGTAAGTGTCTTCTATTATTATCCAAATATGAAAAATGGTGTGAATAAGTATGTTTAAATTTGAAATATTTCTTAATATTATAAGGCAATATGTCAAAACATAGGCCGATATTATCCCCTACCCATTCTTGATAGACCATGGGACTCAATAAGTATGGATTTTATTCTTGGCCTACCTAGGACACAAAAAGATAATGATTATATTTTTGTGGTAGTAGATAGATTATCTTTAATGTCTCATTTCATACCTTGTTATAAGGTAATTGATGTAACTCATATATTTTATCTATTATTTAAAGAGATAGTAAGGTTTTATGGATTACCTAACTATATTGTTTTAGATAGAGACACTAAATTTATGGGTCATTTTTGGAGAACCTTTTGGAAGAAGCTTGGAATAAAGTTGAACTTAAGTTATTTATATAACCCTAAAAATAATGTGAAAATAGAAGTGGTGAATAAAATTATTGGAAACATCTTAAGAATTTGGTAATTGAATACCCTAAGCAATGGGATTAAGTACTTGTATAGGCATAATTTATAGTAGCCATATAAGAGCTACAAGAATATGTGAGACATAGAACTAAAATAAGTACATGTAAGTACAATAAAAGCGCATATTGGAAAATGAAAGAGATGAAATTTGAATTTGTAGATATTTTATTTACTAATTTTAGAAAATAAAGGTTTCCAAGGGGATATTATAACAAACTAAAACTATAAAAGATAGGGCCATGCAAGGTCCTTAGGAAGTTTTATTCCAATGCATATGAGATAGAACTTCCAAATGGTATTGGTATTTCTCCTATATTTAATGTTTATGAAATTTATCCATGAAGGTAAGTATAAAATTATGGAAAATCAATTTTTAATGTGACTGATCAAACCATTCCTTGAGAATAACAACTACCAAGGAATACACCAAATCAACTAGAGAGCATTATAGACAAGAAAGTAGTCAAAAGGACAAGTGAAAAAGACTATTTTCAGAACCTCATAAAGTGGAAATATAATATCATTTAATATTTAACTTATATGACCATTTCTGAAATAAAAAAGTATGGTACTGATATTGAATAGATCATAAAATAAGTACATGGTTGACTTCTTTTGCACTTTGGTGGATCGATGTAGGAACATCATGAATATGAATAATTTGATATTGTATATTTGTATTATTAAGTTAATTTATGTATAAAATATTCATTTAGATCTCAATAATTATTTTATATTTCTTAGGAGATGATGCATCAACTTAGAGAACTTAATTGGTGGTTTTCTGCCAATTTCAAATTTGAATTTTCAAAATTGTCAAGTTGTAAAAATCATAAGTAAAGGTCAAATTTATAGAGAGTGTGGTAAGTTTCAATATTATATAAGTTTATAAATGTATTATAGGATAAATATAGATCATATATGGTCATATTGATCATTTAGTAACTATATGTGTTTGTAAAATATTGTTTATTGTATGTATTCTAAAAAAATGCAGGTCAATAGAGCATGGTTACACATACTCAACTTAGAGAAATGAAACACTGGAGGATAAATAAGGTAAATAAATAATTTAATATATATAATGGATAATAAATCCTAAAACACTTTGAAAATGTTCATGTTTAGGTTACACAATGTATATGTCTATGTATGATAGTTTGTCTGTGTAAAAAGACTGTATTTTAGCATATTTTATAAGAGGAGAAAGAGTTTTTAGTGTAATAAATGTATATAAATTGTGTAATATCCTCATTTAACTTTAATATAACTCAATAAATTAAATAAATTATATCCAAGATCATACAAACCTCTTTCCTCTTGCAAATACCCTGGTTTATTCAAAAACCTTATTTCTTAGTCCTTATTTAGTAGATGAAACTTGTGAAATGTCTCAATTTGATGATTGGATAACTTATATAAGGTATATAATAAGAAATTCCAATCAATATTTTATATAAAAAAACTTCATCCACTATGAACTATCATTAGATAGTTCTCAGGTTCAATACACTTAGAAAAACCCTAGTTACAAGGTTTAGATTACAAAAAGAGCCATAAATCCATTTTTAACCCTTAAACATTCTATTTTTTTTTTTTTAAATATTACCAATAATTTTTAAAAATATATTAAATTTTTTTTAAGTCATTTATAGGCATGTGGATGTCGTACCAATTGATTGTGTGTAGTCAAAACTTAGAATTCTGAGTTTTCTTGAGAACGAATTGAGGAATTTATCTAATTTCTTCAACTTTGAGTCTTGGAAAGAAAAGTGTGAGTTTATTAATGTTTTAAATTATTATTCAAACCTTTTATAAGTTCCATTTGGATTTTTAAATCCATATTTTAGTATTTGATCTATTTGGGCATCAATTAGGTCTCTTACCAAAACAAGGTATTAGATTATTTGATAAAATATATTTCAAAACCAATAACTAGATTGGTTTTGTAGTTATAATAGGTCATTATTGGTTTTTTAATAATTTTTTTTGTACCATCAAATATTTAATTTTTTTAGTTTCATGCTCCTTAATTGAACAAGGACTAAGAATACATGACTATCATATATGTCTATTTGAGTCAAGAGTAAGGTTTAATAAGTTAATTGATTGATTGAGGGTTTCATAATAGAATACATATGTGTATCATGTTAGATTTATTAATGTGTTTTTGGTTTTTTTTTAATCACACTAACACAATACTAGTCTCTCCTCTTGGATTATTATTGATCACAACTTATGGTAAACTATTAGTTTTTCTAGTCTCCTAATAGGGCATTGATGTTGATCCAACTAAATCAAAGATATTATCAACATGCCTATTACTTTATTAATTTTATATATATTTATATATATATATATATATATATATATATATATATATATATATATATATATATATATATTAAAATAAATTGGGAAACTTAGGGAAATTCATCATTTTTTTCTATAAATGGTTTATCATATCTACTTTGTAATTCCCTTCTCAAAAAGGGTTATGCTTTAGATTGGATAGACTCATGCCTAAAATCATTTAATAGCATGAAAAAATCCTTACATAATCCTCCTAATATTCACCCAAATTTAATTGATCTTCCATTAATATTATATACATTATCTACACTCATATCATTTAGGGCAATGCTCACCCAACAAGATGATACTAGTAGAGAATATATTATCTATAATATTAGTCATGGTTTAATCGATTAAAAAAAAATGGTATAGAAAAGTAGAGTGTGATTATTTAGATATCTATTTTTTAGGTGAAAATATATACCATTGTATGCTATATTAAACTACTTATTTCATTTTCCATTTGAATCCACTTCATCATTTCTTCTCAAAATATTTCCTACCTGGAGATAGAATTGGCAAATGGATGGTACTATTAATGGAATTTGATCTCTAAATTGTTACACAAAAATATGTAAAATCTCAAGTCATCATAGATCAACTTACAGTGGCCTTACTAACAATTACTATTACCTTAAATATACATTTCTTAATGAAAATATCCTTTATATGGAATGTCTTAACCAAATAATATCACCTAAAGATTATTTCCATATTTTTTTTTTTGTTTTAGATTAAGGTAAAAATAGGTTTTGAAGGGGCCCCGAAACCCTGTACAGATTAAGAAAGATAAGCATTTCAAACCACCAAAAGAGGCAAACACACCAAAAAATGGTTACTAAACCAGGTTTTACATGGACCTAAAACCAACAAAATAAACTAGTTACAGCTCCCCAGGTTTTACAAGGACCTGAAACCTAAACAGAACCAGGCAAACAACCTAAAAGTGCCAAAACAACAAGGGTAGAACTGCCATACCCATCATTATTAATGAGCAGGGCTCCTCCATGGCTTAGGCTTTCTCTATTTTACCCTATGCAGGGCGTTGTGGCTTAATAACCAACCATCGAGGAAATAGAGTTTCTCCCAGGCTAACACTATTTTCTTCGCATACCAAATAGGATGGCCATCTAACTCAAGTAATAGATCCCACCCAGGTTCCATCCTCAATCTAGCAGACCGAATCAAAACAAAAAACACACCAAATGATAGATCTCTACATAAAGTGTTGCGTACCAATGCACTACCCAGAGTAGACAACACCACCAACAAAGAACCTACCACCAGACCCGTCACCACCACCACCCAACCCATCCACCCTTATGTCTACAAAGATCTCCCCCTTAGAGGAATCACCACCTTGGCATTCCAAATATCTCTAAAAATAAACATTGATCCACTCAGAACAAGGTAATGGTCAGCACGACGGCCACCAGACAGAAATCCGAGGTAAAAGAATAGATCCACGCAAAAAGATTAAGCTTCTAGTGCCGCGCTTCTGTACCAAAGATCCCACCATCCACAGGTCAAGATCTGGTCTTCAACAAGCATGGAAGCATCTGTAGAGGTTAGGGTTTCAGGGCCGCATTCACATCTGCGCTCCCCTTCCCCTGCGTCCACTTTCCTTTCCATTTTTTTTTTTTGATCTAGAAGAAAATAACCATAAAGAACCTAATCCTCCTTATACCACTAAGTATAAATAAATCATTGAAGAATTAATAGAATTCATAATTTACTTACATGAAGAAACTTGGACACTTCACTTCGATGGTGAAAATTTCCTTTAAGGAGTTGGGGTAGGTTGTATCTTAATAAACACACATGGTAAAATCATACCTCTATCATTTTGATTAACCTTTGATGTCACTAATAATATTATTTGATATGAAGCTTTGATATTAGGCATGTAATCCACAAGATATTTAGACATCCCATATTTACATGCTTTAGGTGTTTCATAACTCATATATCATCAAGTTAGTGGAGATTATTAGTGTATAATTGAAAACATTATCACATATCATCAAATTACCACTACACTTGCCAAATAATTCACCTCTTTCACCATCATAAAAATACCATGAGAACCAAATGATATATTTGATTATTTTACTTCATCGACAAAATTATTTCATCCTCATCAAGTTCTCCATGATTCTCAATTCATTATTTAAATGAGGAAGTCACCTTATTATTTACAAAATAAAAATGATTCTCTAATTTGTCACATAGAATTTATCACTATCTGATAGAGCTCATGGTATAAAAACATCATCCAATTCATTGAGAATCATACCTACCCTCCAGAAGTAGATTCTCATGAAAAGACTCATATTCACAAATAAGCATGCAACTATGTACTTAAATATAACAGTCTCTATTATCTTAATGAATAAGGCACTTTACTATGCTACACCATGTGATGCTAGAAAAATTTACTGATCTCCTTGAATAAAAACATGGATACATCTACAATAGTCACTGTAGTGGCCATTCCACAACCCACAAATGCCTACACATGGGTTAATTTTGGCCTACTCTCAAAAAATATGGAATTAATTTTTATAAAAAGTGTAATCCTTGTCAACTTCACAATGATCTCATCCACTCTCCTTTGGTTGAACTCCAAACCTTGGAGTATCCTTGGCCATTCTCTATGTGTGGATTATATCTCATTAAAAAATTACCTAGGTCACAAACTGGTCATGTATTCATTATCACCACCACTAAATATTTCACTAAATGGGTAGAATACATGCCTCTTGTTAATGTTACTGGTATTACCATTTCCAAATTTATTCTCAATCAAATCATTTATCATTTTAGAGTTAATTATACCATCATCTCTGACATTGGTGGTAATTTCAAAAACAAATATATGAAACAACTATATGCAAAATTCAAAATTATGCACAATTTCTCAACACCTTATCACCCTGAATGCAATGTCCAAGCATAAGCCACCAAAAAAAATTTGAATAAAATATTTGAAAAGACCATTAGATAATTTTCTATTGATTGGCATTTACAACTTTATCCCATACTCTGGGCTTATTGTACTTGCATATATACTACCACTGGGACACCACCATTTTCTTTAGTATACAGATTTGACATCCTTGGTGTTAATACTTATATATAACAAACTAATGAAGGACCTATTTTAAAATAACCCACTAATGCTCAATTTTTAAATAAATATTTTAATTAAATATTTTCTACATATTTACTACATACTTCCATATACTATAAATAATAACACTTCCTGTAGGTTTTCTACAAAGATCTCCAATGTGCAACATTACTTTATTCTCAGTAGCCTTAGTTCCTATTATTGGTCCTTTGGTCTATCTTTTATTTTACTTCATGAGTTGTAACATAAGACCTTGGATAGGACTTGGACGTCCTCATTAATATCTTATATTTCTAATTCTAATCTTGATGTCTCTTTTTTATCATTAATTTGTCATTTTATGAGCTATTTACACTTATTTGATTTATCCTATGTGAGTTGAAATATAAGACCTTGGATAGGACTAGGCATTCCTCACAAAATATTATTTTATTTATATTCATCTATTTTTCCTATTTGGTCTATTTTTTATGTGAGTTACAGTGTAAAACCTTGGATAAGACCAGGCTTTCCTCATAAAATTTTCAAATTTCTTAAGCTATCTTTAATGAAATGGTTTCCTTAAATAATTAAGGAAATGATTTAAGGATTGTGATTTCATACTCTCAAAATTGGGTATTTTATTTTGTGTTAATTAATCTAAACAAAATTATTTTTACATGTCTTCTTATACTTACATTATTTATTATGATAAGAATCATGATTACCTATCATTGTATCCTTTTCACATTTCATTTTTTTAAAAAAAATTAAGTAATTCAATCATTTTATGTTTCTTTTCATCTTATCCCCTAATTTCATTCCACTTTGGCCACACCAAGGTTAGTTTCAAGATAACATTTGTATTTAACATGCAAGTACAAAAGTTTTTAAACACCATGCTCTCTAAGTTCTTTTCCTTAACTATCAAGTCTAAGTTTTTTAATTATAATAATTTTTAATACCCATGTTTGGTTTTCTAAATCTATATGTAGTAATAGAAAAATACATCAAAAATTTAAAATTCAAATCATTTAAAAATAAAATTCAATGATAAAAAAATATTTATAAAATCAAAAGTCACAATCACACCAAAAGAGATGATTATCAAGCACACCTCCTATTGTAGTCAAATCTCAAACTCCACAATTGGCCTCATGATAAATCTAAGGTTTATTGGGGTGTGGTAGGCCATTTTATTGGAATAGAAGGTCATAAAATTATCTATAGTACTACCTAATTTCTCATGCAAGTACCCAATCTTCATATTAAACTGATGACTCTGTAATGGGTTATGAAGAATGGGGAACATGTTATGGGAAGGTATGTCCATTGTAATTTTCATTCATATATCATTTATGGGATGATACTTATAACTCACTAGATAACTCAAATTTATATGGATAATGTAAGTTCTCTAGAGTCCTTAATATCAAAAGTCTTATTATCTTGCCAACTTGATTTGAGTGTTTTGATTCTGATAAAAAAAATTTACCTTTGTATCACTTACATTTCCCCCACCACCCATTTCATATCCCCCATTGATACACAAGTTTATTTATAAATATATTTCCAATATTCTTTATTCCTTATTCTTCATCTCTTTTAAAGACATGTTCATAATAAGTTTGTTTTGGTTTACTCCATCTTAAGAACAAAAGCTTCATATTTGAGTGACCATGCATTACTTCTTTAAACTATTGCCTTATCTTTCTTGGATTTCCTTGGTTTTATTTTAAAATCATAAGTCTATTGGTCACTCTTTTTATAGACAATTTTGTTCCATTTTTTTATTTCAATTTTTCCATTAATGAGTGAATTTGGATTGTTACTTCTCATTCATCAATGTTTTTTTACCATATGTTATTTTTCCATCCTTATTTAAGTATGTTTTGTTACTTATGTTATATTTATGTTGGATCTATTATTTTATTTACATTTTTCCTTGGTTTGATTTGGTTTTTTACTTTTCTTACTTAAGGTACACTTTGGGTTTTTTAGTCATTTAGTAGCCTTGTCTTTTCAATTACCTTATTTACTCTCCTTTTATCCATTTTTCCTTGGTCTTTTGGTTCTAACTTAGAATTTATCACCCTAGATTACCAATTATCTAAGTGACTTATTAAGTTATGCAAAGTTAATTTATTTTATTTCCATAAAATTATTATTTTTATCTTAGTTTTTTATCCTTAGGGTTTATCCAAGGAATTTAATGTGCACTCCACAATCAATACTATAAATAAAATAGACAACCATTTAGTGATAAATGTAAGTCAAGGTATGTATATGATATTTTTAAATTATTTCAATTATTTTCTTACTATCATTTTAATTTATGATTTTTATTGTAATTTATTATCTCAATATTTTATGTTGTTATGTTCTTTCCTGAAGAACCATCCCTTGTTACAACTGTGTGACACATGATGAGATTCAAGTGTGGCATATGTATATGCATAATAGTTTTATCTTTGTCATTTACTCATACTTTTTATCTTTAAAAAACCTATCAAGTCTCAATCTCTCTAAGTGCATGCCTTAAAGCATGCACTAGGAAAGGGGTTGGTAGATATTTAGTGTTTCATAGGATTGTTAGCCCCTATACGAAAACCTAAAACCACTACAAGCTAGCATTATCCAATTCCATAATCAATAAAAAAACTTATACACTCCTACAAGAAAATCACCATCCAAAATAGACCCTACCTAAGCAAACACACTTTTTATTCATTTTTCATACTATGCCATTTTGGTTGACCTTGTTACGAATCTAACACACATTACATAACTTTGTTGACCCAAGACAACCTAGTTTAAGGCTTAATGGCTTTATTTCCCACCAAACAAGATTGACCTAGTTGACCTTATCAACTAAATCCCCTTGAGGGTTTAGGTTCAATCCTTGTCTATAATGTTATCCCCAAAGTCTGTCACTCATTTTTGGGACAACACATGAACTATTTTTGCTCTTACAAGCCAAAATTTCTCTCTTCTCTTCTAAAAAATTATTATGAGCCTTCAAATTCTCTATTTTTCAAACTTTTTCAGCTAATGAACTCCACAGTCAGAATTCTATAGACTCTGTAGGCTTAAATCTATAGACTCTACAGGCTTGAATCTACGGACTCTACAGATAGGTTTCTATGGACTTCGTAGGCTCAAAACTATGGACTCTACAGGCTTGAATCTATGGACTCTACAAGCTAGATTTCTATGGACTCTTTCAAGGTTAGATAAAACTATGGACTCAAATCTATGGACTCTACAGGCTTGAAACTATAGCCTCTATAGGAAGGAATCTACGGACTTTGTAGGCAGAATTCTATGGACTCAAATCTATGGACTCAAAACTATTGACTCTACAGACTTAGTTTTTATGGACTTTGCAAGTTGGTTTCTCATTTCTATAGACTCCCCTAGATATACGAACTCATTTTTATGGACTCTACAGGTTGGTTTCTATGGACTCTATAGGTAAGAAGCAGGTTCTCAACACTTAGGTGATTTTAATTAGGAAGTTCAAAGGAGTCTTCTGAAAGCCTAAAGAGTACCCTTACAGAGGGCACTTAGCAACCAAAATCAACCCTTGAAACTTTTTTGAAAGGCAACCTTGCAGTTCAAATAACCATTTCAAAGGGCAGGTGTGGAGTAGATGAACTATTCCAAAGGCCGAGCGAACAAAGGAGTTCTTTCAAAAAATATTTTCCATGGCAAAATGATTAAGGAATTTCCTTTGAACAAAAATTCTAAAGGAATTCCTTTAGATAAAAAGTCTAAAGTAATTCCTTCAGACTTTGTCCATAGGAATAAGCCCAATGAAAAGTGGCTGAAGCAAGTGGGAAATAAATGAAGGGACATTTCCTTCAGAAAAAATGTCTAAAGGAATTGGAGCCTGATGAAGCTTGAAGGATCAAAAGCCTGACATCCCCCCGAAGCACCTTGAAGGGTAGGTATCCTTGCAGGGGGCTCTTACTGAAGAAAATAAACCATATTTCAAGACCCTGAAGGGCAAGTCCCTAGATCAAACCACAAATCTGAAGGAATTACTAAGGAGGATGACGGGCCCATAGACATCAAAATTGAACATCATGAACTAGCCGTTGGGATCTAAAAGTCTGGTGATGTCCCCACAACCGTCAAAATCAGGGCAACCAACTAGCCATTGATCTTTGAAAGCTTGAGCACGGACCTAAATGCATTCAAAGGCCTTAAGGTCAAGACCAAAAGGGAGAAACACCAAGAGGAGAAGCTGAAAGATCTAGCAAAGTTGGGAATGTAGTCCTAAGAGCTCAAATTCTAGAAAAAGGCAAAACTAGAGAGAGAGCCAAAGAGGGAAATATCTATGCAGTAGTTATTCCAGTAGGTGGAACAATCTACAAAATAGATATTTTGGCTTGCAAACATTGAATGTGTGGCCCATTGGTCTCCCTTGGAGTAAATACAAAATGGATAGCTATGCAGACATCAGAGGGGATAGACCAGATGATCCAGATGCAAGAGAAGACATATGAGATGAAATGACACGCCATAGTTAAGGCAGCCATCCTATTTTCAACATGGTCCTTTGGCAAAACTGAAGATGCATTTAAAGCATTGAATGCAACATGGGTTTCTCCATGGAACAAAGCACTAGTCTTTTCTAGGCTACTATATATTGTAAAATCCTATTTTTTGCAAAGGGAGATATTTTTGGTAAAGAGAAGCAAAAACTCTTCCAAAATTGAAAGGTGAATACTAAGACTTTGAGCTCAGATTGTTGTTCATATTATTTTATCTAAATGAGAAAGCAAGTTACCTATAGACTTTGTGTTGTTATAGCTTATGTCATTTTAGGAGATTATTTTTATGTCTATCTTTTGAATGTGTTCTTGTTTATTTAATCTAACAAGCAAAACTTGTGGAAATAATCAAGAAGGTGTCCTGAAGCCACCTATGGGAAGACTTTGTGCTACCTAAAATTGCCTTTAGTGTGTTTCTTTATTTTCTATTTCTATGTAAAAGACCTTAAGACGACTTTGTGCCCTCATTATCTTTCATATTTCACTCTTTGGATAGCTAAAGTGGAGACTTTGTGCTACACTTCATTCTGGTGGTTATTGTATTTTGTTACCAGTCACTTATCACTACCTAAAAGAACTCTTGTTGTTTTTTGTAAGACCACTTCTAAAAGAAGAGAAGTACCTTTAGTGTCTTCACCAAGATTTATCCTTTGTCTATGAGCATCATCTCTAAAAGAAGAGAGATGGATGGTGATATTTTACCCCTGAGTGTTATTTTCTGCATATATTTATAATATATATCCCATTCATACTTATAGGGAACATCCCTTTGATGAGAGGAGAGATTTTTCCCCTTTTAATGTGGTAACCCTGCACACTTGGTTGACCAATCTCCCTTACTATGGTTAACTAGACCTATTTTGCTCATCAATTAGCTGACTAACAAAATATCTATCTAATAATTTTTTGGTGACTCTGTTGGGGACTCTAACGTGTAGTTTGAAGCCTCAAGTTTCAAATTGAATCATTTCCTACCCTTATCCATTATAGACTCTAGCGACTCTACTTTGTGTCTTACCCATTATTATTATAGCCTTATCCATATCCATTATATAATCTAGCAACTCTATGTTATACCAAAAATCGAAGAGCCTAAGGTGTTATTGACCTTTTCTTTGAGTTGGTGTAGCGAGGAAATTTTGAATTGTTTCCTCCACAACTTCAAGTTCAATGATCCAAGAGTGTTCCTCCTACTCATACTAGGTCACCAACACAAGGCAGAGCTACTTTTTCTACTGTTAGCAGAGCTTTGCCTATATGTACTCCACCCAAATTTGTTATCCCCCTTTTTCATAATCCAATCATGGTAGTTTAAGGCCCCTAGGGTAACTCTTTTGGTCTACTCAATCTGACTCCACCTCGACATGAACTTCCACATAGTTTAAGGAAGAATTTCCCTAAATTCTTTGGTGATGGGAAAGTTCATCCTAATGAACACATTGCTACCTTCAGCATAGCCTGTGGCATGATAGGTGTAGAGTATGAAGACATAACAATCAATCTATTCATGGAGACACTACAAGGCACTAATGTAGACTGGTTCTACCATTTGCAAGCTCAGTCAGTGACTAATTAGGACACACTCAAAGCCAAATTTGAATTTAGGTTCAAGCCTATAGAAGATGCACATACCTTACTGGCCTAGCTCACATAGATGAAGAAGGAGCCTCATGAACCTATGAGGGATTTCATTGCAAAGTTTGACAAGCTAACGAACTAGATTCCTACCATTGCTCAGGCAACACTTGAAAACCTCAAATGCTTCTTCATCAACTCATAGCTGCCTGAACTGAGTTTTTTGTTAAGACGGGCTGGTCACATAGACCTTGCTGCTACTTAGGATTTGGCTACTAAGGTAGAATATGACCTTATCTTGGTAAGAAAGATAAAGAGAGACACTAACAAAGGTAAATCCTCTTCATCTTCAGAATACTCACCTACAGTGACCACTAATCCAATGGTGTGAAAGCTAGAAAATGAATTGCTAGCTCTTATAAAGTAAATGGCACAAGGGATGTCATCTGTTCCTTCATACAGAGATATGCCAAGGAGAACATTTTAGAATCAGTCATACCAAGGTAATGCGGCCAAGAATCAAGGACAAGCAAATCGTTTTCCTCCCCCACAAGGGAACCTGGCCATTGAAGTGCCTCCAACCAACTCAGCAGTTGGATATCTAGAAATAGAACATGATTCCTCTTTCCAACCTGAGTTTGATCAAGAAAATGATGTTGATCTCTTCATGAAGGACCAAGAAGAATCAGCTGGTGACTCCAACATTGGTTTCCTCAATTATCAGGATGAACCCAGAAGTGAAGGTAAAGTAGCTAAAGGATCATACACTATTTTTCACACAGTCCAAGAATTAGTCAACTCAACAAGCTAATAAAGAAAATATAGAGGAGCAATCTCAACCTACAATTTTAATTTCTAAGTGGAGAACCACCCTACCTTTCCAGCCCAAGGACTAGGTGATTGCTAAAAAAGTAAGTGCTCTAAACTTGCCTTCAACTTCAACTTCAAATTCACAGATCAGTCTTACTCTTCCTAAAAACTAGAAGGATGAACTCCCTTCCCCTCTTCATATATCATTTCAGACATTTGACATAATTGACCATGTCAAGAAAACCAAAATTCAAATGTCTAAATTTGAATTCCTGTAATCTAACCTTGATCAATTGGATAAATTGGTTCAATGTGTAAAGAACCAAACCATCCCAGCAAGACAAGAAGCTAAGAAGGTAAATCATGATCCCCTAAGGAACATTTCTATCCCAAAAAACCTTATCATTACTCCTCCTACTGCCCCTAAGAAAATAGAGCCTTTCTATGTTTCCCTATTGATAAATGGTCACAAGCTGAATAATTACATCATTGATTTTAGAGCTTTAGACAATGTCATGCCTGCCAAAGTGTTAGAATCCCTTGGCCTCACACTAACCAAGACATTTGGGAGATCTTTTTCCATGGAGAACAAACAAGTACCACTAATGGGACAAAGCATAGATGCCCAATTTGCATTTGCAGCATTCCCATACAAAAGAATCAAGATGACTATCTTGGTGGCTGACATCCCAGCATCATATGGCATCCTTCTTGGCTAAAATTTTTGTAAGGATGCTGGTGGTGAGTTGAGCATGGACTTATCCAAGGTGAGAATCCCTATTAAAGGTGTCATGAAGAGGTTGTTTCCTGAGAAGGAAGTGAAATACATGGTTACTCAGACATCAGTGCATGAAACCCAAATCTTATTTGAGTCTTCGGGCATGGGTAATTATTTCTTAACCACAGAGGAAGTCCATGAAACACCTAATGAAACTCTTGAATGTGATATCCCAAAAATACATTTAGTTAGAATAGTAGAAAGGATGATAGAATGTAGTAGAAGTGATGAGGAATCTTCCCCTCCAAACAAAGAAGAATCCAAAGAAAAATTAGTGTCTGAAGAGGTATGGATTTTAGAATTTGATGGCAACTACTCTTCTACTAGTTTAGGTGCTAGAATTGTGCTAATATCTCCTCAAGGAGATATTTTTCCTTCATCATACGAGTTGTAATTTAGCAACACCAAAAACACAACTAAGTATGAGTCTCTATTGCTTAGATTGAAGGCTGCTCATGACAAAGGTGTCAAACTCCTTCATGCTAAAAGAGATTTTGAACTAGTGGTTTGTCAGGTGAGAAACCTATATCAAACCAAGAATGAGAGACTGTGCCACTATCACAATCTAGTTTGAGATCAAATTGAATGCTTTGATGCTTTCAACATCTCTGCCATACCCAAGGAATTCAATGACAAAGCTGATGCATTGGTTGTTTTAGCAACTCTCTTAATCCCTCACCTAAACTTCAAAGGAGATAGGTACACTACTGAGCTAGTATTTTAACCAAGTGTACCTGATAATGTCATTCATTGGCAGGTGTTTAACCATGATAGCCAAATCATTGCCTTCCTAGAGTAAAATGACAGCTTTAAAAAGCTACACTTCGAAGGTAGTGAGCCTTAGAACCCTGAACTAGTCACTGAATCAAGTGCAAATATAGGTGAAGAGTTCCTATAACTCAAAGGGAATAAAATCCCAAAAGGCTTGGTTTCCCTTAAGAAGCTGTTTGACAAACATGACAAATTCATCAAACAATAGTAAATAGATTCAAGCTCCTCTCAGGAGTTTGATCAGATAAATTTGGGTACCAAGGAAGATCCCAAGATGGTGAACATTGAGAAGTGTTGCACTCCTGAGGAGAGATCCAAGTTCACTACTCTACGCTGCTAGTACATGGATGTCTTAGCATACTCTTATGATGATCTGAAGTCACTTAGGCCTAAAGAAATTTGCCATGACATTCCTTTCAAAACTGATTCGATGCCTTACAAGCAAAAATAAAGATAGTACAATCCAAAGATATCAGGTACTATTCTATCTAAAATACAAAAAATATTGAATGCTAGGATAATTTTCCCAATCCATCATTCCACATGGATTGCAAACATAGTGCCTGTGAGGAAGAAGAATGGCAAAATTCACCTTTGTGTGGACTTCAAGAATTTGAATCAATCATCCTTAAAGGATAACTATCCTCTACCCATCATGGATCAAGTGCTTCAAATAGTGACTAGTTCAGAGATGTTATCAATGCTAGATGGCTTCTTAGGATACAATCAAGTAGAAGTCGGTGAAGCATACCAACATAAGACTGCCTTCACCATGCCTTGGGGCATGTTTACATACGGGAGAATGCCTTTTGGCATGATAAATGCTGGTGCAAATTTTAGAGAGAAATGGACCTTGCTTTCAAAGATGAAATGGGTAAGCTCATTTTAGTTTATCTTGATGACTTGACCATCTTTTCTAACCATCGCCCTGACCATATGCACCACTTGCAACAAGTGTTGGAATGCTACCACCAGAATGATATTTCTCTTGACCCCAAGAAGTCTATTTTTGGAGTGATAAAAGGGAAGCTTCTCAGACACATTGTATCTAGGGAAGGCATAAAGATTGACTCATAAAGATTCAAGTCCATCTAGGAGCTTACTCTACCTATGAGTAAGACTACAGTTCACTCTTTATTCAGAAAAATAAATTTTTTATGAAGGTTCATCCCTAAGTTTTTTGAGAAGACTCATCATATTGTAAACATGATGAAGGGAAAGGCCACGTTTAGTTGGAATGAAGAAGCCAAATTGGCATTCCAAGATATTAAGATAGCTATTGCCTATGCCCCAATTTTGGTTTGTCCAAATTATCACAAGTATTTCACAATGTATAGTTATGCTTCTGGACACACACTTTCAGCCATTTTCGTTCAATAGAACCAAGAAGGTGTGGAATATCCTATTTCTTTCATGAGCTATCCTCTCAAAGCTCATGAGCTAAAGTACTCAAACATGGAGAAGCATGTTTATGCAGTGGTAAAAGTAGTGAAGCATTTTCACTTCTACATCCTGAATTCCCACACTACTACCCTAGTTCCTGATACCATGGTCAAATCCATATTAACTCAATAAGAGTTTGGAACCAAAAGGGGGAATTGGATTGCTAAAATCTAGGATTTTGATCTAGTTATCAAACTGATGAAGCTGGTATGGGGAAAGGGCCTATGCCAATTAATTACTAACAATAGACCAGAAAAAGCAGGGCATGAAGAATCAAAAGTGGAAGACATGCCAACAGTCCTCTTTGTCTCCACCATGAATGAGTGGTATTCAGACATTACTTGTTTCCTTACTTATGGTGAGTGTCCCACTCACCTATCTCTTAAATAAAAGAGGGTTGTTAGATTGAAAGCTGCCAATTTTGTTCTATACAACAATAGCCTATACAAGAGGAGCCTTGATGGAGTGTTCCTTCACTACATGGATAAAGAGCATCAGAACCAACTTTTGAGGTCCTTCCACAATCTAGCCTATAGAGGACATTTTTTTGCTCTTGTAACTACCCACAAGATTCTTAAAGCTAGGTATTATTGGCCTACTTTGTTTCAAGATGCATACAAATGGGTACGAAGGTGTGAACTATGTCAACAGTTCATTGGAAGACCCAAGTTAGCTGCCCTATCTCTCAAGCTAGTGGTGATAAAAGAGCCATTTCAGTAATGGGGAATTGATTCAATTGGTGTTGTAAACCCATCTTCAAGTGCTAGACATGATTATGTCCTCATAGCCATAGATTACTTCACCAAGTCTGTGGGAGCAATTCCAACCAAGCATGCTACTTCAGAAGTAGTATGCAATTTCCTCAAGGAGAACATCATTCTAGGTTTGGGGTCCCAACCAAGATTGTGACAGATAATGCTGCCTATTTCTCTTCTCATGAGATCACTTAGTTTTGTTTTTACTATGGGATTACCCTCTCCCACTCCTCTGATTATTTCCCACAAGGGAATGGCCAAGTCAAATCAAGTAATAAGAACCTGGTGACCACTATCAGGAAGCTGGTGGATGACAACCAATGGACATGGCATAAAGCATTGGTTGATGATTTATGGGTAGATAGAATTACACCCAAGAGGGTGATAGGTATGTCACCTTTCCAACTTCTACATGGTCTTAATGTAGAGATATTGATCACCCTAGAATTGTCAGCACTAAAATTGGCAAAGGCAGTCAAAGATCAGACATATGAAAGCTCCATTGATAAAAGGATCATGTGCTTGACTGAGGTGGATGAGCAATGAACTATGGTGGTGGACCGAATTACTGCACACCAAAGTCTAGTGAAGAATCTCTTTGACCAGAAATCAAAAGACCATGATTTTTAGATTGGAGATCAAGTCCTGTTGTGGGACAAGAGAAGAGAACCAAAGGGAATGCATGGGAAATTTGACTCCCTTTGGAGAGGCCCATTTATTATCCATGAGCTCAATGGTGAAAATAGTTTCTTATCAAAGTACCAAGATGGCATGCTCTTTTCTCTACCTCACAATGAGTAGCATCTAAAGCACTTCAACTCTTAAAGTATAATATAAGATCATCTGTACATATGTATATTTGTATAGTCTTTAGTTTTGTTTTGTGCCTTTCCTTTTTGTTTTCATTTTTAGCACCTTGCTTTCTTATTAGTTGGCATGACTCCATAGCCCAACGGCACACTTCAAGGCACTTGAGATTCTAGTTTCTACTCTCCTCAACTACTTCAAAATCTTAACTAAGGGAAGTTCCCCAACTAGAGCCAGCTGTTGTCCCCAAAGTCTGTCACTCATTTTTAGGATAACACACGATCTATTTTTGATCTTACAGGCCAAAATTTCTCTCTTCTCTTCTAAAAAATTGTTATGAGCCTTCAAATTCTCTATTTTCAAACTTTTTTGGCTAACAAACTCCACAGGTAGAATTCTATGGACTCTGTAGGCTTAAATATATGAACTTTGTAGGCTTGAATCTACAGACTCTACAAAAAGGTTTTTATGGAATTCGTAGGCTCAAAACTATGAACTCTACAGGCTTGAATCTATGGACTCTGTAGATAGGTTTCTATAGACTCTGCAAGCTATATTTTTATGGACTCTTTCAAGGTTAGAGAAAACTTAGAGAAAACTATGGACTCTAATCTATGAACTCAAAATTATGGATTCTGCAGGCTTGAAACTATGAACTCTGGAGGAAGGAATTTATGGACTCTATAGGTAGAATTCTATGGACTCAAATCTATGGACTCAAAACTATGGACTCTATAGACTTAGTTTCTATGAACTCTGCCAGTTTTACAGACCCAAAACTATGAACTTTGCAAGTTGGTTTCTCATTTCTACAGACTCCCCCAAATCTATGAACTCATTTGTACAGACTCTGCAGATTGGTTTCTATGGACTCTACAGGTAAGAAATAGGTTCTCAACACTTAGGAAATTTCAATCAATAAGTTCAAAGGAGTCTTCTAAAAGCTTGAAGAGTACCCTTGCGGAGGGCACTTAGTAGCCAAAATTGACCCTTGCAACTTTTTTGAAAGGCAACCTTGGAGCTCAAACAACCCTTTCGAAGGGTAGGCATGGAGCAGATGAACCATTTCAAAGGCTGAGTGAACAAAGGAGTTCCTTCGGAAAAGGTTTTCCATGGTAAAATGATTAAGGCATTTCTTTTAAACAAAAAGTTTGAATGAATTCCTTTGGACTTTTGTCCAAAGGAATAAGCTAGATGAAAAGTGGCTAAAGCAAGCGAGAAATACACAAAGGGACATTTTCTTCAAATAAAATGTCTAAATGAATTCCTTCAGACATTTTTTCTAAAGGAATTGGAGCCCGATGAATCTCGAAGGATCAAAAGCCCAAAGTACCCCTGAAGCACCCTGAGGGGCAAGTATCCTTGCAGGGGGCTCTTAACGAAGAAAATGAATGATATTTCAAGACCCTAAAGGGCAAGTCCCCTCTGAGAAAGATCAAACCAAAAATCCAAAAGAATTGCTAAGGAGGATGATGGGCCCACATACATCAAAATCAAACATTGTGAACTAGCCATTGGGATCTAGAAGTTTGGTGACGTCCTTGTAGCCATCAAAATCAGGGCAACCAACTATCCATTGATCTTTATAAGCTTGAGCACAGACCTGAATACATTCAAAGGCCTTAAGGTCAAGACCAAAAGTGAGAACCACTGAGAGGAGAAGCTGAAAGAGCTAGCAAAGCTAGGAACATAGCCCTGAGATCTTAGATTCTAGAAAAAGACAAAACTAGAGAGAGCCAAAGAGGGAAATATCTACACAGTAGTTATTTTAGTAGGTGGAACAGTCCACAAAATAGATATTTTGGCTTGCAAACATTAAAGGTGTGGCTTGTTGGTCTCCCTTGGAGTAAAGACAAAATGGCCAGCTACGTAGACATTAGAGGGGATAGACTAGATGATCCAGACCTAGGAGAAGACATATGAGATGAAATGGCATGCCATATTTAAAGTAGCCATCATGTTTTCAACATGGTCCTTTGGAAAAATTGAAGACGCATTCAAAGCATTGAATGCAACATGGGTCACTCCATGGAACAAAGTGCCAGTCTTTTTTGGGTTGCTATATATTGTAAAATCCTATTTTTTGCAAAGGGAGATATTTTTGGTAAAAAGAAACAAAAACTCTGCCAAAATTGAAAGGTGAATACTAAGACTTTAAGCTCAAATTGTTGCTCATAATATTTTATTTGAATGAGAAATCAAGTTACTTATAGACTTTGTGCTGTTATAGCTTGTCATTTTAGGAGATTATTTTTATGTCTATCTTCTGAATGTGTTCTTGTTTATTTAATATAAAAAGCAAAACTTGTGGAAGTAATCAAGAAGGTGTCCTAAAGCCAACTGTGGGAAGACTTTGTGCTACCTACAATTGCCTTTAGTGTGTTTCTTTATTTTCTATTTCTATGTAAAAGACCTTGGGACGACTTTGTGCCCTCATTGTCTTTTGTATTTCACTCTTTGTGTAGTTGAAGTGGAGACTTTGTGCTACACTTCATTCTACTGGTTATTGTATCTTGTTACTAGTCACTTATCACTACCTGAAAGAAATCTTGTTTTTTACTGTAAGACCACTTCTGAAATAAGAGAAGTACCTTCATTGTCTTCACCAAGATTTGTCCTTTGTCTGTGAGCATCATCTTTGAAAGAAGAGAGATGGATGGTGATATTCTACCCCTGAGTGTTATTTTTTGCATATATTTATAGTATATAACCCATTCATACTTATAGGGAACCTCCCCTTGATGAGAGGAGAGATTTTTCCCCTTTTGATGTGGTAAACCTACACACTTGGCTGACCAATCTCCCTTGCTATGGTTGATTAGACCTATTTTGCTCATCATTTAGCTGACTGACAAAATATTCACTCAACATATAAATACCCACTAAAATTCATTTTTTAAAAATGGATCATTTAATTATGAATCATTACAACTTGAAATTTTTTTATACTATCATTTTAAGGTTTCATTACTTAGGGTTTTACCTTGGAGTAGTAACATTCATGTTGTGGAAGTTTTGGATACATAGGATAGGTCTTGTAGCCTAAATCTAATCTATCCTTGTGATCCTTATAAGCCATAATAACCTCTTTCAAATCACCATTGGCCAAGGGAGAGATTGAGGCACAAGGGGTTCACTTCAACAAACTAAGTATATCCTAACTCTTCATTTTGATAAGTACATATTACAAAACTAATCGATTAAATTGTATCTCTCCTTGTTTATATTACTTTTATAATGTCTTGAATAAAATTATTTTTGATTTTTTATTGTCTTCCCCTTTTGTGCCATAAGCTTTGGTGAGCACTATATTAGCTTTTGTGTTTATTTATTTATTAGCTTTTATGTTTATTTATTAGATTAGCTTGCATGTTTAGTTAGTAGATTAGTTTGTTTCCTTTCATTACGCTATAAGACCTAGCTAGGTTTATTACATGATGACATTTGAATAAAGTCTTAGTAAACATATCCTTTTCTATTATATAGTAAAATATCCCATAGTTAGGTTTAGAAAATCCATAATTGGTCATGACCTAGATATAACAAAATATTACTAAACAAATTGTTAGTTGGTTACGTTTTCCGAGATTGGATATTACTAAGTAGAATAAGCTATAGATCTATCTTTTTTAACTTGCATACACTAATCACATGAATGTGTAATTTTATCTAGTACCACTAACCTACATAAAAAAATTTAGTTAAAAATTCAAATAGAAATAAATACATAATGATGAAATAATTCAAAATTAAAATACACTAAATCAAATAAGTTAAAATTTAGTAATTTTAAAACCCAAATGCATTGAATACTAACTTTACCAAGTCAATAAAATGTACCTTTAGGATCATCTCTATTTTTAAATGTGTTAAGAATCAATTCATGCTCGTATTCACAAACTTTCCACAAATTTTTATTATGAGGCTTTATATTATATTTGATCATTAAATATTTGTAGTGATAACTAGATTTTAATAATGAAGCACCAACCTATGTGTTTCAAAGTCCCTAAATAATCATTATATCATTTTTTATGAAAGTATATTTGAATCCAATTTCTTGTAACCACCACAAATCCAGTGGGATAAACTAGGTCTTCTCCATCCATGATAGTCATGGTTAATTTTTTGCCTTTACTCATCGAGAAAAATAGTAGTATGTTCATTCATCATTATTCTCATGTGAAATTAATATAAAAACATGACCTACATTTAAATTATAATCAATTTTTAAGGACATAGAAATAAAATAAAATATCACTAATAAAACTAAGGCTACATTTAAAATATAAATAAATTTTACTTGGTTACATAAGATCTTAGACATGGTCAAAGTCAACTAATGATGTCATTTCATGATCCCCTAGTGGTTTGAATGAATCAATATTCTCCAAAGTCATTAGGGGTCTAAAATACTATTAGTCAACCCATTATTTTGACTCACATTCATTCTAATTAAAATTTCATATATCCTGAACAAAAGTGTATCATATCCTTAGTATAAATAGTCCATGAACTAGAATTTAAGATTCGAATGCAGTGGAAAACAATCGATCTAGATATTGTACAATAGTATTCATAAATTTCCTTATCTTATTTCTCTATTAACCAAAATAAACTTCGTATATGATAATATTTATTTGATCTATGAGAAAAAAAAATCATTATACCAAGTCATAATACTTGTAGCATCAATAAAGTTAACACCATCCTTGTATTTTCCCTACTCTTTTTTAACAACTATTTTTACACATGCACCTATACCTGCACCATTGTGTTCCCCTTTTCCATGCCCATGCTCAAAGAAACTTCAAAAAAAATCAACCTCGTTATTTTTATGCATCCTTCTTAACTAGTAAAACATTTTAGAATTCTTAAACTGTTATGCATAATTTTATAACCAAATGTAGTATGTACTGAACATAATTTATCTTGCATTCATATTTATATAAAATATATCAAAACAACCTTGGAAAATCTCTAGATAATGTGATCTATTATCATTCATATAAAAGTGGTACTCCATTAAAATATTTTTATTATCCTATATGTTATCGAGTGCCTATCTGAATGTAATGTACATGAAAATTACAACTTGAATTAAATTATAGTACTATGATTGAACATCATTCTATGTTTGTAGTGTGTAGTTTTCAGCAGAGTCCACAATTGAAACAATGGTGCCAAATGGGAAGTTGTACTTGCATAGATTGAATTGATTATCTAACCATTTAGCCTTGTGTGTGTGTGTGTTTGTGTTGTGCTTGTGTGTTATATATTGGTAGATAATATTCTGTTTGAATTCAAACATGAAATCAAATACATATAATTGAATTGTAACCAACTCACATCTTGATGATTCTTTTCCATCTTTTAATACACACTTTACAAATTTTAACTTCTTAAAACAACTAATTGCTTTCCAAATTCATTTGAAATATTTTCATGTATACAACTAGTGAAATTTTATAAACCACCACAAGTATTACATCTTCCATATAAAATTTAATTGTGAAAAAAATTGTCCTTCAAGTCTTTGAAATAAAAGACTTGGGATTAACTCTCTTGAAATTTTAGGTGGGGAAGCTACCATACATTCCTACATAATCTCGTTAGTGTGTGAAGTATAATGTATATAATGGAAAACATTAAAATTGATGAAAACTGATCAATGATGAAAAATTGATCTTACATAGCTCTGTAACTATCAGATTTTGAACTAACTTCTTATACAGGCCTATTTAATACAAGCATTCCTTCTAGCCCTGTTTACCCTAATTTTTGGCCATAACTTTTTACAGGTTAATTAAATCATGAAAATAAAACCATTTATGGATACCCATTAATCCCTTCTATAACATATTGAAAAATCTCCTGAGGTTGCTTTGTACAGAATGGTACTCTCTTCTTTAGGCCCTGTTCTAATTAGCCCTCCTTTAGTGCAAAACCCCTTGTCCAGAGTGATGTACGAACTTTATAATCAAAATAAGAAACATTACAGATACCCATTACCCTCTTACAAGTTAATCAAGCATTTTTTTAGTGCACTTCTTTGGAAAAATCCACTTTTCCTATATTGGCCTATGCTCTTCCCTTCACATGCACCTAGGCTCCACTTGGCAATTGACTTTTTCCATACTTATCCATACTGTGGCACCTTTAAACCACTTCCAACATTTTTATAACATCATCAAGGGTAAAATTACAAATTTTCAAGAGTTTTCAAGCTTTAAAACTCATTTTGAGGGTTTGAACCTAATTCAGAATTTTCCCATGACAGTCACAGGCTGAGAGCTTATTATTTTTTCTGGGAGTGTTCTAGACAGTTTCAAGGGTTCTAATCACTTATCTAGGGTCTGTTTTAACCCCCTACACCTTCTCCAATAATCAGCCAAGTCATATCAACCCTCTGTACCTTCCTTTGCTTAACAATTTAGTGTCTTTTGACTGTATTTTTATAACAGTCAACAGGGTTCTTAGTTTTCTCCTCTATTTCAATCTATCAATAGGCTCGCAATAGGATATACAAACTTTTCAACCTCTAAATGACTTCCCCATTCATATTATATATCAAATATAACCTGATCAATCCATTTTCTATGCAAAACTTGCAAATCTCTTGACTTTTCCTGTATTTTGTCATACACAGACCCGAGAGCCAACAGTTGGAGTTTTTGGATATCCAAAAGGGTTTCTAAACCTGTTTCTTCCTTTATTTGGTTTCTAATTACTTATAGACCTATTTCCATGTCATTTTAAACTCCATCCAAACATTTTCATGTGGATTTTACCTTAGACAATGAGCTGTATTTTTTTAAATTCCTGAATATCTAGTTTAGGCCTGTTTGGGCTTCTTATACATTCAAAGTACTTTTAAGACCTCTTGTTAACATAATATCAGTTTAAACTCATTCTCAACATGCCAATAACTAGGTTACATGTAATTTCCTCAATTATTTATATAAATCCATCATTCATACACATTCACATATATACACACAGCCCTGTCACCAGAATTTCATAAAGAGACCATAACATAATCACATGAAGCAAAACATTCATTCTTTCATAGATCAAATAAGAAACTTACAGTTCAATATCAAATGTTCCATGGCTTCCAAATCCTTATCTATTCCTTCACACATTCTTCACATAAAATTTTCTCCTTTTTCCTTAACCTTATCATCTCTTGAGTGAGATTCTCCCTCACTAACTCTCCTCTCTATCCTTCATTCTTTATTCTTTCCTTTGAAGGAGAGGACTTTTCCTCTCTGTCCTTCTCCACTTATATTCCCCTCTCATCCTCTCTTCTCTTTTTTTTCCTCTCTCCTCTTAATTAATTCTTCTTTGTTTTTCTTTCTTTTCAAAAATCTCTCTTCCAACTTCTACGCCCAAATTGGGCTTAAGGTAACAAAAGACTATTTTTAAGTTTTAACAATTTACTAAGGTTGAAAATAGTTTCAACCATTTCCCCCTAATTTTATCAACAATATAACAATCACTTTTCACCTTTTTACTTTCACTTTTTGATAATTACATTTACCTCGAAGGTGAAATTTTGAAATCTCACAATTTGGAGGGAAAACCAAAAATTGAATTTTTACACTAGAATTTGAAACTTTTGTAGATGTTCCTGCATCATACTCTCCTTCTAGAAAAGATTTGAACCTTAGTTCAAATGGAATGCTTCCTCCATGCTTTAGCCTTCATTTGTATACCTGGATCCCATGGTCTTGTTTTCAATACCAATGCTTGTCTTTGGTTGTCTTTGTCTTTCATCTTGCTTTTCTTCCTCTTCTGGTATGTTATTCTTCTCATTTCCTTCTCAGCTACCATCTCCAGCTTCCATGCTTCTTCATCTTCATATATGTCTTCTAGTTCTTATTGTTCTTATTCCATAAGCTTCTCCAATGACTCATATATGTCATTCACTTTAGCAATCTTCATACCTGCATACAAAACATTAAAAGCAACCTTAGTAGAAAAACATTGAGGCCATGAAGCCTCTTGGCTGTCTTCATGCTCTTGTTCCTTGACCAGAACTGTTTTGACCTCATTGCTTTGCTCTTTTCTTGCTTCATTCTTACCAATGGTGTCTTCATCATGGCTTGTAGCTTCTTTCATCTCTCTTGAGTTACCAAACAGCTCCTCCAACATCCTCAACTCTTCCTCTAGTGAGATCTCATCTATCTCACCATTCTCTTCATCAAACTTGGGCTGATCACTCACAAGGATTACTTGTCCTTTACTAGCCTCACTCTTCATCTCATCTTTTCTTAGCTTGTTTTCAAATAAACCAACTTCTTTAATATACTCATCAAAAACAATTGAACCACCATTACCTTGTGTCTCCTTACTATCTTCAACTTCTTTTTGAAGCCATCTTGTTTGTTCTTGCCTCAATTCATTTTCCATCCTCTTGGAACTCTCTCCTTGCTGTACATTAGTTTTCATAGACATTTTCCATTCCTCATTTCTCATGAAAGGATCATTAAATAATTCAAACACATCATCATAAACCAATTGTTTACCTTTTACCTCTTTGGTATACCTCTCAAGCATCCTATCTTCATGGAATGCTTCTTCCATACTCACCATCTCTCCTTCATTCTCTTGGCTACTAGAATCACCTTCAATCCTTTTCCATTGACTTCTTGGTGTTGCTGTCTCAATACTCACATCTTTTCTCTTTGCCTTCTTAGGCACCCATACTTGTTTCTCCTTCTTACCATTTCTCTTCTCAAGCCATGTAGGCATCTTGCATCCTTGCTCTTGTACTAGCACCTCCTCTTGCTTGGGATTTTGCTTCATCCACCATTTAGGCATCACATATCCATGGTTAATTGGAAACTTCACCTTTCTCTTTGCTTCTCTAACATGCATATCAAAAATTTCATGCTTATAAGACAAATCAGTTTTTGAACTCACCTTTACCTCCTTAATGGGCTGCTCCATTAATTCTTTGACTTGTATAACTTCTTGATTATTTATGCTTTCTTCTTTCTTTATGCTTGGCTGCTCTATTTCTTCTTCTTGGTCTTCAATGGCATCATGGAATTCAGCTTCATCTTCTACCTCTTCTCTTACTTTTATGGGTTCTTCAACACCTCCATTATGCATTAACCAATGCATCTCTTCTTCTTTATCAACAACAAACTCACTTCTCTCTCTTACACATTCACTTGTGCATTTGGTGTCTTCTTTTGCACCAATATCTTCACTCTCCAAGGCCCTTCTCTTGACCTTCATAAGGCTGCTCATACCTGCATTTATCCACTCAAAAACAGCATTAAATACAAAAACAAGAAACCATAATGTCTCCATGAGTGCTCTCTTCATCAACACTCTCATCTTCTCAAGTGCTCTTCCTGGCACTTCATCTTTTCTTTCTTCTCTTCTCTTGTCCTCCACAATGAGAACCTTCTTCTCAACTTCTTCCTCTTGCTGCTCACTTGGAAACCTTCTTATCTTCTTCAAGCCTCTATGGGATTCTCTCTTCATGTCAATCTCCTTTTGCTTTCTTCTCCGCTTCATTAGAAGATCTATAGGCCACTTCATCCTCCTCCTCATTGGCCATACCCATGCTTGCTTATCCATCTGCATCCAAGACTCATATTCATCTTTAATCTTAGCTAACTCTCTCTTCAAATTAGCAATTTCTTTATCAATTACAAAACTGTTCATACCTTTGATGCTTGCTTTCTTCTTGGTGCCCTCATGTACCTTGTTGCTCTGTAGTTCCTTCAACAATGCTTCCATCTCTGAGATCTTCACCCAAGTCTTTTCAACCTTGGTCTCTTGATCCCTTGTCTCACCCAAGCCTTTCTCCTTGACTGGTCTTTTGACAATCTCCTTGATCTCACCTAGGCCTTTTGCATCCTAGTCTTTTGACCCTTTTCTCAATCCTGCAGCAACTCTTATACAACACTTCATCAAATACAAATCACAAATCCAAGCTTACCTTGCTTTGGATCTTCTTCTCTAAGCATCCACTTGCTCCCTTACTTTTGAGCTTCTCTTCTCAATTCTTCATCCTTTACCTCACCTAAGTCTATTTCACCTTAGTCTTTTGGCAAACTATCCAAGCTTCTTCTTGGATCTTCACTAAGCCTTCCTTGGCTTCTTCTTCTCTTAAGCCTCAATGGCTTGGCTGCCTTGAACCTGCAACTCTTTCACTTGATTTCTTCTTAGCATAATAACTCAAATCAAATAGCACAATTATGCATACCTTTTCTCCCCAAGGTCTCCTAATGCTGTCATGTTGATCCTCTTGCCAAACCCTGTAACAACTCATTAGAAATCATAGCCATAACCAAATTTCCAATTCCCAAGAGCTTCAAGCTTTGATACCAAATGATTAAAACTAATCAATTATGAAAAACTAATCTTACATAGCTCTGTAACTATCAGATTTTGAACTAACTTCTTATACATGCCTATTTAATACAAGCATTCCTTTTAGCCCTGTTTACCCTAATTTTTGGCCATAAATTTTTACAGGTTAATTAAATCATGAAAATAAAACCATTTATGGATACCCATTAAGCCCTTCTATAACATATTGAAAAAACTCCTAAAGTTGCTTTGTACAGAATGGTACTCTCTTCTTTAGGCCCTGTTTTAATTAGCCCTCCTTTAGTGCAAAACCCCTTGTCCAGAGTGATGTACGGACTTTATAATCAAAATAAGAAACATTCCAGATACCCATTACCCTCTTACAGGTTAATAAATCATTTTTTTAGTGCACTTCTTTGGAAAAATCCACTTTTCCTATATTGGCCTATGCTCTTCCCTTCACATGCACCTAGGCTCCACTTGGCAATTGACTTTTTCCATACTTATCCATACTGTGGCACCTTTAAACCACTTCCAAAATTTTTATAACATCATCAAGGGTCAAATTACAAAGTTTCAAGATTTTTTAAGCTTTAAAACTCATTTTGAGGGTTTGAACTTAATTCAGAATTTTCCCATGACAGTCACAGGCTGAGAGCTTATTATTTTTTCTGGGAGTGTTCTAGACAGTTTCAAGGGTTCTAATCACTTATATAGGGTCTTTTTTAACCCCCTACACCTTCTCCAATAATCATCCAAGTCATATCAACCGTCTGTACCTTCCTTGGCTTAACAATTTAGTGTCTTTTGACTGTATTTTTATAACAGTCAACAGGGTTCTTAGTTTTCTCCTCTATTTCAATCTATCAATAGGATCTCAAGAGGATATACAAAATTTTAAACCTATAAATTACTTATCCATTCATATGATATATCAAATATAACCTGATCAATCCATTTTATATGCAAAACTTGCAAATCTCTTGACTTTTCCTGTATTTTGTCATACACAGACCCGAGAGCCAACAGTTGGAGTTTTTGGATATCCAAAAGGGTTTCTAAACCTGTTTCTTCATTTCTTTGGTTTCTAATTGACTTATATACATATTTACATGTCATTTTCAACTCCATCCAAACATTTTCATGTGGATTTTACCTTAGACAATGAGCTGTATTTTTTTAAATTCCTGAATATCTAGTTTAGGCCTGTTTGGGCTTCTTATACATTCAAAGTACTTTTAAGACCTCTTGTTCACATAATATAAGTTTAAAATCATTCTCAACATGCCAAATAACCAGGTTACATGTAATTTCCTCAATGCTTTATATAAATCCATCATTCATACACATTCACATATATACACACAGGCCTGTCACCAGAATTTCATAAAGAGACCATAACATAATCACATGAAGCAAAACATTCATTCTTTCATAGATCAAATAAGAAACTTACAGTTCAATATCAAATGTTCCATGGCTTCAAAATCCTTATCTATTCCTTCACACATTCTTCACATCAAATTTGCTCCTTTTTCCTTAACCTTATCATCTCTTGAGTGAGATCCTCCCTCACTAACTCTCCTCTCTATCCTTCATTCTTTCTTCTTTCCTTTAAAGGAGAGGACTTTTCCTCTCTGTCCTTCTCCACTTATATTCCCCTCTCATCCTCTCTTCTCTTATTTTTCCTCTCTCCTCTTACTGAATTCTTCTTTGTTTTTCTTTCTTTTCAAAAATCTCTCTTCCAACTTCTATGCCCAAATTGGGCTTAAGGCAACAAAAGACTGTTTTTAAGTTTTAACAATTTACTAAGGTTGAAAATAGTTTCAACCATTTCCCCCTAATTTTCTCAACAATATAACAATCACTTTTCACCTTTTTACTTTCACTTTTTGATAATTACATTTACCTCGAAGGTGAAATTTTGAAATCTCACAATTTGGAGGGAAAACCAAAAATTGAATTTTTACACTAGAATTTGAAACTTTTGTAGATGCTCCTGCATCAAAAATGCATATCAAATTCATCATGGATCATAAAAAATGTTGTGTGTGCCTAGTTGATTTTAACATAGAAAGGATTGCACATCTCAAATGACCTTTGGCTAAATATCAATTTCCCTTTAAATTTTTCAATAAATATTTTTATAAAATTCTAGTTATGTCCAAGAAATGTTTTGCATGTGGATTATAGTTTTTTGAACCTTTTCCTCCTTTAATAATATATTTTACATTATATGATACTTTTTGGTTTTGTGCCAAAAATTTTCAAATAAATGTCTTGTTCCTTCAACTAATACATTAATTATCTTTTCATGGGAGTCTACCACTAAATACAAAACAATTTGTGAGTAAAGGGTTATCAAGCCTTGTTCTTATTTTTATGGAATTTATTGTATTTTTATTATTAAAGTTCAAGGATGTACTTGTTTTAATAATAAATCAACCTCTATATGTTGACATACTCACTATATATTCCATTATTACTCATTTTACCACTTTTTTATAGTTTTATTGCCTATTGCATTAAATGCATTAAATAGATTATTTACTATTGTATAATTTATCCCCTTTGTATTAATTATTATTAGCCCTAAATTTTACATAATAGGGTGAATTTTTTATATTAATTAATTTAACAAATAGGTGACATCATTTTTATGGGTTTTATTCTCAAATGCATAGTCTCATACACATTGAGCATGATGTTGGACTTGTCTTTTTGACATTCTATTTCTATATGTTTTATTATTTTCTCATATATTTCAACCAAATACCTTGGTTTTCATCACATTATCCTTGGAGGTATTAGTCTAGGAGCTATATTTTTTATTAAATTGGTTTGTGTTACCACTTGAACCATAGAATGGATATTAGAGTTTTGGTTAGGTACTTTAAACCCTACAGGGAAAGTGAATTAATTTTCATTAGGAGATAGATTAATTGGGGTCATTACATGTTGTTGATTATCATGGTCAAAAACTTCATTATGGATAGATGTTTTATTATATTGTGTTTCTCCATGTGTTCCATCACTCAATGCAGACTCATTAGTTAGATGTTATACAGTTTGAATTTCATCATGAAACAAATATTGATTAATTTCTCTTATCTTTTTTGAATACATATCTACATTAAATTATATGGAATTGGGTATGTTATTTTCATTTGAAATATTACTTGGTATGGAGGAAGTATCTTTAATTTGTGTAGGAGTTCCTATGGATGTTCTCCTATTTGCTTGTCTTTTTCTTTCTTTTTCTCTCCTAACTTCAATTTAATCATTTGTTATCTCTTTAATTTGTCTTTTGCAGCAATGCCCTAACCCCATTGTTTATCTTTATGCAAGTAAGTTCAAGTTTAGAGTAAACATTGGAGACTTTATAGTAATAGAGATAAATTAAATGGAGAATTTGTAGAATTTGTACAGTGCTAGAAAAAAACATGTTTGAAGTTTGTAAAATGAAAAATTAATGAGTGAATTTTATGGGTGAACAAAATTAATCCATGAACTATAAAGGGTGTACACCATTTTACAAAGCACACACACCCAATTTTGGAGTAGTTCTAACTAAGAAAGTGCATTTAGTGATTCTTTATAAGCTTCAAAGGGCGTATGCCCTTTTTAAAGGGTATACATCCTTTAAACATTTCAATCTAACTTTTTTTCATTTTCCCTCCAAAAGTGTTTCAGGTTTAGGCTTGGGGAGGTCCGAACCTAGCCTAAAACTAGTCATAGAGTAGCCCACATGATTTTTAAGAAATTTATGAGTCTTTTCTATTTTTTTTGACACAATAATTTTTATTATTTAAAAATATATATTATATGGGTTTGTAAAGGTAAAATCATAGTTTTTGAATATATAATTTTATTTAATGTTAAATTAATTTTTAATTATTACTTAATTTCTACACATCATACCTCATTATGGACTATATACATATTGTTACAAATACCTTTATAACTTTTTGATCATTAATAGAAACTTTATAAAAGATATACTTAACCAATATATGCATCTTTGGCCATGCTTTAGAAAATAATCATGAATTTAAGTTCAAAAAGTTGTGTTCATACACTTGTAAATCCAATTTTGTAGCATCCTTGACTTGTAAAACTATTTAGAAAATATATATTTATTAAAAAATTAATAAAAAATATCCTAACTGATATTCAACATTTCATCTATCCATATATAATATTTTATACAACAATTCATTTGTTTACTCAAAAAGAGTGTATTTGTACACATTTAGTCTCCTTATCTTTTCACTAAAAATGTCAAGCCATTGTCATAAATGCATTAGTTTTTCACACTTTTATCATCTAGGTATTACCCAAAAAAAAAACTACATTCAAAATGCCACAATTCATATTCTTATGTTATTGTCAAATTCTTTTTCCAATTGTCTCTAAAACTCTCTCCAAGTTCAACTACTATCATTTTCATAATAAAAAAGTGTTTTAATCCCCCTTTTATCACCCATTATCCTACATGTACCCAAAATATTAAATACTCATAACTTCCTAGGATATTCTCATTTGTTGGTTTTAAAGGAACTAATAGCCCTGCTTTTTATAGCTTTTAGGGCTGCCACTAGCTTTCAAGTTCTAAATAATTTTCTTGGGTTGAGATCTTTACCTTTTTTAGGCACTTATGTTATTACACCTTATGTTGTAGATATCCTTGTGGTGTATCTTGTTATTCCAAAATAATTCTATAAATTTTTTTTACATGGATACCTCATCATTCCTAGTTAATGGGACTTATCTCTGAGTTTGAGACTCATATTTTTTATACCACTTCCCTAATTTATGCTTAAGGTGGTGTTGGTGTTGACATTTTATCACACCTAAGTTTTATCTTACTTAGGTAACTAGGTTAGTTGTAAAACCTTAATTTTTAGATATTTATTATATATATTTAGAATAAATAAATTATATTATCTAAAGGGATTTTTCCTTTTTCTTGGTGAATCAATGTCTAAATTATGACTGATCAAGATTATAGGATACGACTATAATCTTCCCTATAAATATTTTGATTTTTCCTTTTATGCGTATGTTTTTTTCATTTATCCATCTTATTTGTGATTATTCCATGTCTTTTGAGGAGTTTACATGGTTTTACATAATCCTTCCATAAATATTGAGAGAGAATGGAATATGATGGTTAATCATGTGAGCTTCCAGGTAGTTTATCATCTCTTTATGATTTTCATGTATATTTTCTTTCTTAATATATAAAAAATTTCTTTCATTTACTAAATTTAATTTCTTTTTTGTCCATTGTCTATACTTTTTCAAAGAATATTTTGGATAATTATGAGCTAGGTTTTACCTTTTGTGTTTTTAGAATACTCTCACATAGTTTCATAGCCTTTCTTATGTACTTTTTTAGCATGTTACACTTTTTTTTTGGGGGGGGGGTGAGGGGGAGATCTTAATATATTTTGTATCTTCTAGGGTTTTAAAATTAAAAAAATGTCAATTTTTTGTAATAGGATCCAAAAAATATTAGGGATTTATTTATTAAAGACTCATCAGGTGTTTTTAGGGTAATTTTTGGCTATTTTTTTAAAATGGGATATTATAGAATTGTTTATGGGAATTGTGATAATTTTTGTGGAAAATGGACATTGAATTTTAAGAACTAAATCATATTTTTTATTACATGGTTTATTTTTAATAAAAATTTTAAGTTGGTAGATGAATAGGATTTTAAAGTGGGTCCCACAGAGTTTTAGGGTATTATTTTGGTGTTTCATGAATCTTTGTTAACCTTTTTTTTAGTTTTTACTTTTTTCCATCTTCAGAGGATTATTCAAAATTTAAGAAAAAAAACATTGGGGTCTAAAATTTGTTTGGATTTGATAAAATATTCTTGAAAAATACAAATTTAAGGGGGTTCTACAATGCTTTCAAAAATAATATAAAAAAGGAATTTTGGTTAGAAACTTAAATTTTAAAATTTTTATTAAATTATATAGGATTTATGTCCCTCAATTCATTGGTCCTCTTTTTCAAGGTCATCTTGGCTCTTTTTACACTTTTTTCCTCCCAATGATTTACACTTCATTTTTTCTTCTCAAATATAACCCAAATATATTTTTTTATTTTTTTATCACTATAGATGGTTTTAGCATATCATATGGTTGCTTCTCCCATAAAAACTTGTATTTTACATGGCACCCTCTTGTGTCTCTCTACAAGGAACATCTCTTTGATGGGCTATATCTCACAAATGGTGCAATGAAGCTCAATGCCATTATATTTTAAGTTGAATAATTCTCCATTATAATATTTTATATATGTAGTAAATTTTAATCCACATTATACATAATTTAATTTTTATCTCATAAGCCTTCTCAGACCTATTTGGCACACATCTTCACACTACCATATATTTCCACTTGTAAGTTGGATTCAAGTGAAAAAAAATTATCCATATTTTTTTCAAGAATAATATTTATCTACAATTATATTTCATTCATATTATATTGAAACAAAAGAATCCCATTTTCAACTATTTTTTACACATGGGAAACATTGATGTAAATTGCAAAATTACAAACACTTTTTAGGTGTCTTTTAATATCATTGTGAGGATATTCACATGGCTTTGTTAAATTTTTTTCATTGTAATGGATCCATTCCAATACCTCCAAAAAATCATGCAATAAAATAATAACTTGAATTATAAAAGTAATATAATGTTCTCTAAAGTATCTATGCTTCAAGTGGACATTATCACTTTTACTAAAGAGAATAGGTCACTTAAAAAATAATGGATCATATTTATCTCACAACTTTCCAAAAAATACTCCCTCATAAAAACATTTCAAGATAGTGTTGTGGTGTTGCATCAAATAATTGACATTATGCACTTCAATTCTATTGCACCTATTCAACCATCTTTTATTGTTTCATACTCTAGATTGCATCCAAATGATGCACTCTTTGATTGTGATCCACCATCGATGAGTCACTTTTAGGTATCTTTTTTGTTCCAATCTTATGGCACACAATTAATATTTTCATATGGATATGTTTGCCTAATTAAATAAATATACCATTATTTTTTATTCTTATATACTCCATTCCATGGATCATTTTGATAAAGGCAATAGGCAAGCACTTATAGGTCATTGTGTCCTTATCCATTTTTTTATTATACTGCATGCCATGGCATTAACTATTAAGCATATAATTCATTTCAATAACCATTCAAATGATCTACACATGTAGTTTTTCACTCCACTCTTTGGGATGGATTTGAGTGACATGGACCCATTACACCTAATTAATTGATATTTTTGTTTATTCTAAACTCAGACTTGTTCATACATAAGATGCCCAATCTTGATTTAGATGTATTAAAGCATGAGACACCTGACGATGATTTAGATTCATGTAGGCATGGGAGTCTTGAGTCATCAAAGGATTATTTTGATGTTTCACCACATGTACCAATTGTAAACATGTGACCTAAGCACATAAAAGCATCTTCATCTACCATATGTGTTTTGTTCAGATGGATTTTAGTTTAGTTGTGGCAATGTTGACAACATACCTTACATGGTTTCTATTGATAATATTTATATATTATTCACCCACTTCATTCTTGTATTGATTATACTACCTAGAAATGCTTCCTTCTTAGATAAAATATAATCTTTATGATGGCTTCTATAATAGGTTTATCATCTCCAATCGAGTTTGGAGAGATTTTTGTGCCCATAAAATCTATATCTATTTTGGTGTTCTTTTGGGATCCATGTGATGAATTTACCAACACCAAAAATGAAATCCTTTTAATTTAAATATTTTTTCCATTCCAACCTTGATATCATTCATCTTATACTCTCTTTTTCAACATTTTACCTCCAATACACCTGATTCAACATTAAGGGGGTGTTTTTTGTTTTACTTTTATGGGTTATTGTATATTATTTGTTGGATTATTTTTATCACACATCCTAACACATTTAGGTGCTTATTTTGTTAAACTTATTTTTTAGGAAAACCTTTTGGTATATCTCATTGTTTTGGAGTAGTTATTTGCATTTATTTAATATCCACTTAAATCTAGTCTAGAAAAAATAGTTTATCAAAATGAAACATAATATTTTTAGATTTTTCTGGTGAAAAACCACTTTATTTTATTTAATATTTATAATGATCAATTCCAACCCTATTAATTAGGCCTTATACTAATATATTTTTTTGACTAATTTTTTTAACTAAGACCTTAGTGTTGGTTTTCTAGATTTCACCCTAGTTGAGCAAAAGATTGTTCAAGAATTTTACTCAAATCTAGTCCAACATGGGATTGACCCTAGGTTATGGGTCACCTATCATAGGGTCAGACCTCTAGAGAAGGCCAACATCCTTTTGGATCTATCACTTAAACTAAATTTTGACTAGGAAAAGGGAGAGATACATGGGTAGCAATGCATTAAAACATGTAAAGGAGGTGATGCACCAGTAATGTGATTGTTCATCCACTCTATTTGAACTCATAAAAAACATTAATGAGATAAAAAATACAATTCCAAATGGTTATTTATGCATTATTATTTCATGCAAAGGTTCACCAAATGATCAAAACCTGAGGGAAGTGATGGAGAGGCTTGATTCAAGGCACTAACTAGTCAATGTATCCACTTGGTAGCTTTAATCAAATGACATTTAACACTAAACATGACCTATAAAAAAATATAATCTAGTAGTTAGGTAAGATCTAGATTTGACAAGGGAGAGATTTCTACCACATATGCAAATCAATCTAACATTAACACACTATACCAAAATAATACGATTTGAAAAGAATCTGTTATTTATCTCAAGAGATTACAAAGATCAAATCTAGGTAGAGTCCAGTCATGCCCAAGAGAGGGATTACCAAGCTGTTTTCAAGGCTTAGAAGCTTGTATCTATAGAAAAGGAAAGAGATAGGGAAATAAGTAAATATAAATGCATTGAATGAGGATTAACCGCTTTTAATGGATTAGCATTCTCAAGGATGTTGAGTCATGATCTTATCAAGAAGGCATAATTTTAAGGATTTTTACAAAAGAATTTACTTTTACATATCTTTATTCAACCACTAGGTCTTCATCTCAAGATTTCATGCCACCTTTAATTGATCTATCATAAGGATAAATCCTTTATGGCTTGAAACTAATAGAGATGCTTGATCTATTTTAAGTGGCTAGATTTACCTATTTGTATCACAATATATGAGCACATATCTATTTATAGATTGATAACCAATCATATTATTGGTTTTCTTATGGTTTCCTTATTTATAGAAAGCTCATAGGCTACATAGTCTTGCTCTAAACTATATTAGGTTTAAATATAATCTACCTCTATACATACTAGAAGATAGGAACTCACTGTACATGATGACTGGCTTTAAATAATAATGAACATAGTTTATATGTTTTATATCTTTGAACTAGAGGTCCAAAATAAACCTTAAAAACACCCTTCAAACTTGAAATAATCATTTTGGCTTCACCTATATCATAACTGGACTCGGATCTCTATTTATTTGCCTACTTGCGTTGAAAAAACTAATCTATCAACTTCTAGCGAAAGCTTCTTGGGATTGATTTCTCTCATTGGTTATCCATATTGACATGGCATGTTTGACTCTTTTTACCTTTTCATGCACCATTGATATTTCTTGTATGAATGCCTATGGTCCATCGATCTTCTATCAAGACCCACTAACTGTTGATACTTGTCCTCTTTATATTCATCATCAATATCCTATAACACTTTGAATTTGTTGACTTCTTGACCATATACACATCATCTGATCTAGATATATGTTTAAATGTGAGCCTTTAGACATGCTTTTGACCCACAACTTGAAACCCAAAAGCTACTTTATGAGCTCAAAATTGACATCTATGTGAACGTCATTTGTCATATGCACATATGTATTTGACATCCCATAGATCATCAAATTTAAACTAGTATGATTTTTTTCTTGAGATTTATTTTGATGTTTTTGAAATAATCAATAACATCACATATACCATGTTTGAGGTCATATAGACCATCAAATTTAAGAACTAATGAATCTTCACCTAGGTTTAAACTTGATTTTCACATAAACATCTTCATTTTTTGGGTCAACTTTGAAGGTTTGGATCTCAAAGTGAAAAATTCATAGAGGCATGAAATTTACAAGGGATGATCCAAGTACTAAGAGTAGCATGTCTACATAACCCAAGGTCTTACAAGGATTTCTAAGCATACTTATCAAATGTGCAAATAAGCTAACTAGTCTATTTTTGAGTGACATCTTGATGATCATCAAACTCCCTAGACTTGTTCTTTTGAGCTTTTGCTTGATCTTTGGAAGCTTGAATGATTTCCTAAAGCATAAAAAAACTTGTCTATAACTTGAACTTCAAGACTACCTATGAAAACTCATTTGAATCCTCTATTTATGCTATAGACATATTTCTCTAATATCAATAGAATTACACTTTAAGCTTACTTAAAGTGTTTTAAAAGCATTGTAAGCAATATGATCTTCTCTTTTATCATTATATCCTTCTCTCAATCAAGAACATTTCTTAGTTCTTGAAAGCTCTAGATGTAGGCCAAAAATGGCTAAAATCTTTGATGACTTAGTTGGGAAGCGTACCTACTATGCTCAAACTTAGACCATGTATATGACTCTTGGATTCATCACAAATGATTATAAGAGACCTCTTGATTTACAAAGATAACAAACTCCACCAAAATAGGGAAGGAAACAAAATAAAGTATGGAAGCTCAAATAACAAAGCAAAATGTGCAAACAAAGAACTTATTTAGGATAAAATATAAATAAATTAACCTAATTAACCATGAAAAAACATGATCCACCTAGATCAAAATGGAAGTTAATGAATTTGCTCATTCATAGAGAAGGTACAAGTTATAAAGCAAGGTGTTTACTAAACATGACCTTTGAAGAGGCACTCTTATTTCCAATTATTTGTCTTAACATCTCCTAAAATGAGCCATAAACAACAAACCAGTCACCAACAAAGACAAATTCGTCTTATACTTTTGGAGCCTTTTTATGTTGCTTGTCAACTACAACCTTGTCAAATGACATATCATCTATGCCTTGTCCTTGAGTGACATTGTCCTTATTACCAATTGTTACAAGTTCATCTAGCTCATCAATGAGCTTTGAATAGTCAACCCAAGTTATATCATGATCTTGAATAGGCTCTTTTTGATCAAATTTTTGAATATTATGCTCTCTAATGGGCAACATATCCTTATAAACATCTTCAATCTCTTGCAGAGATTCAAAATATAGATGTCAATAATTCTTTTATTCCTCACTTTGATCAACTTTAATAGGAACATTTTGAAAGGCATCTTCATCTTTTTCAATTGCAAATATCTCAACCTTATTTGTGACTTCAACTTGTACCAATTCTTCATTGAGTTCTTCCATATTAAGATCAACCTTTTCCTACATACCTGAGATAACTTCTTTAATATTAACTACAATATTAATTTCAACTTATACCTTAAGTGAAGTATCAATAAATAACTCTTCATCATACACAATTGAAGCATCCTCTTCACATTCTTCAAAAATTTGGCTTGCAATTGTAACTTCTTTCACTATTCCCCATAGAATAGGCTCTTCTTGAAGAAGGGAGATGGTGGGTGGGTGATGAAATTCATTCATTTGAGAGGGAGTATGAATCATAGAAGGTTGATCATTATCATATTTTTGGATCTTGGGAGTAATGGAATTTTGGAGAGGAGAGAAATATAAGCCTTTGACAACCTCTACATTATGCTCCTTCCACTTGGCTATCAATTCAACAAATCTTAAAATCTCTTTGTCCTAAGTTTGAGGGATGAGTGGTGAATAAAGAGAAATAAAATAAGGTTTAGTTTCTTGAATAGGCTCCTAAATAGGCATATGAATATCTTCTTGAATAGGCTCTTGATTCAAACTAGGAATCTTTATTGGTACATAATGTGTATGTTCAAGAACTTCATGAGAATAAGGAATACAAGAAGATTGGTAATGAACACAAAGGGGTCCTTGAGACAACTAATTCAACTAAATTTTCTACCTATTACAAGCCTCTACTTTCTCTAATACAAAGATACAAAACTCAAGCCTCTCTTCTAGATCATTAGACACATTTTGAAACTACTCATTCACTTCCTCATATTGGGAATCTGAACATACTTTTCTTGCATATGCTAGTAATTTAAGTTATATTTCATCCATCCTTTCTTGGAGACAAGGCTACTCATATGTAATATCATATCCATATGGGAAAGGTGAAATTTGGTTTTGAGACAGATATGGTATATAAGGAAGGTAAGACTTATGCTCTTCATAATAAGAATGATGTGAAACTTGATAAGGCTCATCATGGTTTTAATAAAATTTTTGGTAAGGTTGATTAGGCTCATATGGATCATGATGGGACCAATATGATTCATCATAGGGATGATAAGGAGGTATAACATAGGTATTTCCCTCATACATAGCCATGAAAACAACATAAGGTTACTGTAATGAAATAGACTTACTTGGAAACTACCTAGACTACTAGAAGCAATTATTTGAGCTTGTAATCACCAAATTATTCATGAAAAACACTACTACAACTACAATTCCACCAAGACCAGCTCTAATGGATCCCACTGGGCATGCTATAATTATTGGTGTTTTAGATTGCACCCTAGCTGAGTAGAATATTATTCAAGTATTTTACTCAAACCTAGTCCAACATGGGGCTAACCTTAGGCTATGGGTCACCTATCATAGGGTTAGACTTCTGAAGAAGGCCAACTTCCTTCTATATCAATCACCTAAACTAAATTATGACTAAGAAAAGGGAGAGATACATGGGTAACAATGCATTAAAACATTTGAAGGAGGTGATGGACCAATAATGTGATTATTTATCCACTCTATTTGAGCTCTTAAAAACACTAATGAGATTGGATCTACAACTCCAAGTGGTTGTTTATGTATTAGTATTTCATGTAGAGGTTTACCAAATGATCAAAACTTGAGGGAAGTGATGGAGAGTCCTGATTCAAAGCACTAACTGTAGAGAGGATTACAAAGTAAGTTAGTTAGGCACTAGTCCATAAAAAATGAAGCTTGTATAAAAAACTAACCAAGCCTATCTATTCCTATGGGAATTATAAAGGATAGAAAGAAAGCAACACCATATTACCTTCCTAAATGGATTCACTATGCCCATGCAGCTCAAAAACATATTATCCCTTGATCAAGCATCCTTTTCTTTGTCAAAAATGGTGGTAAGCTCCTCCGATGCCTCAAGAACACTCCACAAAACCTAGGCTCTTGATGTGGAATCACTAAAATATCCTATCAATGAAGCTTTATAGAAAAAAATTAGCATTATAAATTTGCAATGTTCAATCTTTGAAGATATTTGAGCATAATAACCTTTCACTAAAATAGCTTAGAAATTATGCTCATGGCCTCTTTATTTATAGATTTTTGAGATTGGTCAGGATCCTGAACCATCCATCTCAAGATTGAGATGTGTGGTTGATGATAATCCTAATATTTGGAATTAAATCCATAAATATCCTCAATATGACCTTGAAAGAAGGAGCATTGAAGAGGCATGGAAGGCATTAACTAGGCATGGGTGACCCATAATCTTGATATTTTATGTACTTATGGCTTGATGGATGTCACTCCATAGATGATGTCACTAGGTGATGCAGATAATAAGAATCAATTTTCAAAAATAAATATTCAACAACTCTCATGGAAAATACAATTAAGCCCTTGATTTGGATTAATTAGCCTTAAGCAAGGTTAATTAAAATTTGTGAAATTATTTGAAAATTCACCCTCAACTAATCAAAATGGTCATAAAGTCATATTACTAGGTCATAATTTAGCTTGAGAAGAATTAGAAGGTGAAAATATATGCGTTAGAATAGTATTCGCATTTAGGATGTTGCCAATAGAAAATAACAAAGGTACATGATGTGTACCAATGAATTTAGAAGAAAAGAGTGATCCAAAGCACTAAATGGTGAAATGGTCATTTTGACTCAAAATGGTCTAATCAAAGTTAGATGGTCCATAAAATTCATTACCCTATTTAGGGATACTTTGACCTAAAATGACATTTTTAAGTGACAAGTTTAAACCATTTAGTATGTTTTATGGATTTTGACCTAAAATGTGCATTTGAGTGCAATTCAAGTAAGATTGATAATTTCAACACAAATGGTGTTAGGAATTGGATGTCTACACTAACTATTAATTGTATCCACTTTATATCTTTAATAAAATGACATTTAACATTAAACATGACCTTAAAAAAATATAATCTAGTAGTTAGGTGAGTTCAGGATTTGACAAGGGAAATATTTCTATGACATGCAAATCAATCTGACATTAACACACTATACCAGAATAATAAGATCTAAAAAGAGTACTTTATTTATCTCAAGAGGTTACAAAGATCAAATTTGGGTGGCGTCTAGTCATGCCCAAGAGAGGGATTACCAATTTTTTTCAAGGCTTAGAGGCCTATATTTATAAAAAAAAAAAGAGAGAGGGAACTAAGCAAATAAAAATGCATTGAATTAGGATCAACCACTTTTGATGGATTATCATTCTTGAGGATGTTGAGTCATGATATTATCAAGAAGGCATAATTTCAAAGGGTTTTTCAAAAGAATTTAACACTCCATAATCCTTATTCAACCACCAGGTCTTCATCTCAGGATTCCATGCCACCTCTACTTAATCTATCATGAGGACAATTCATTTATGCCTTGAAACTAATAGAGATGCTTGTTCTATTTTGAGTGGCTAGATGTACCTATCTATTTTTAGATAATATCTAAGAAAAAATCTCTTTATAGATTCAAAACCAATCATATTATTGGTTTTCCTATAGTTTCTCTATTTATAGAAAGCTCATAGGTTGCATAGTCTTGCTTTGAACTATATTAGGTTCAAACCTAATCTAACTCTATGCATATTGGAATATAGGAACTCATTTTATATGATGACCTCCTTTAAATAATAATGAACATAGTTCATATGTTCTATATCATTGAACCAGAGGTCCAAATTTAACCTAAAAGACACCCTTCAAACTTGAAATAATCATTTTGGCTTCACCTGGATCAAAATTGGACTTGAATCTCTATGTATTTACCTACTTGTGTTAAAAAAATTACTTTATCAACTTCTGTCAAAAATTTATTAGGCTTGATTTATCTCATTGGTTATTGATATTGACATGGCTTGTTTAACTCTTTCAACCTTTCCACTCATCATTGATCTTCCTTATATGAATACTCATAATCTATAGATTTTCGACCAAGACCCACTGCATATTGGTACTTTTCCTCTTTGTATTCATCATCAAGATCCTCTGACCCTTTTGACTCTTTTCACTCTATTGATCTATCCATATGAATGCATGTGATTCATCGATCTTTTACTAGGACCCATGTACTTTTGACACTTGTCCTTAACTCATTAGCTCCTTAGATTTTCTAACTTTTTGACCATCTATGTACCATCCAATCTAGATATACATTTAAAAATGATCCCTTAGATTTGCCTAGGACCCACTGCTTGAAACCTAATGACTAATTATGAGCTCAAAATTGATGTCTATGTGAACATCATTTAATGTCTGTGTGAATGTATTTGACATCCCACAGATTGTCAAATTTAAACTCATAAGAATTTTTGCCTAATTTTTATTTTGACATCCATGCAACCATCAATGACATCTTGTAGACCATATTTGACATCCTGTAGATCATCAAATTTAATAACTAATGAATCTTCACCTAAGTTTCAACTTGAATTTTGTGTGAACATCTTCATTTTTTAGGTCAACTTTGAAGGCTTGGATCTCTAAGAAAAAAATTCATGGAGGCACAAAATTTGCATGGGATGATCCAGGTACTAAGAGCAACATGTTTACATGACCCAAGGGCTTGTGAAGTTTTCTGATCATACTTATCAAATGTGTAAATAAGCTGACCAATCCATTTTTAAGTTGCATCTTGATGATTGTTTGGCTCCCTAGACTTGCTCTTTTGAGATTTTACTTGATATTTGGAAGCCCAAATGATTTATTGAAGCATAAACAAACTTGTACATGACTTGAAATGCAATATTACCTATGCAAACTTATTTGGATCCTCTATTTACTCTATATAACTATTTCTCCAAGATCAATAGAATTACACTTTAATCTTGCTTAATTTTTTTTTAAAAGCATTGCAAACAATATGATCTTCCTCTTTTATCATTGGATCCTTCTCTTAATTAGGAACATTTCTCAGTCCTTGAAAGCTATGGATGTAGGCCAAAAATGACAAACACTTAGTTAAACTTAAATCCTTATTAGGTGCATTTTCACCTCCTATCTCATTGACATTTCATTAATATAGGGGTTTACCACAATCTAAAGTAATAGTACTAATGCAAACAAGTAATTAACTTACAACCACAAATTCAATATCCACTTTCCATTTTAAGGATTGAATTACCTTTTAATTACTTATAAATAATTTTAAGGTACAACATATCAACTATATTGAACCCATTATACTCTACCATATAAGTTTGTGCATGATAATATTTAATTATAGTTTTAATCTAAGTTCAAATTTAGATTAGATACAATATTATCTTAAGATACATTTAGTATAATCAGGTAATATTGACATAAATTATAGGTTTAATTCCAATGAAATAAAAAATAACACTTAGTAGACTCATGAAACATCACATTAATAATTACCATGTAATGTCATCATTAGTAGCCAAACTAGTTTATTATATCAAGTTTAAGGTTTGTATTCTTAAATTTCCCATCTATAAAATCTCATTTGAAGTCCTTGCCTCTAATACATATTAATCTAGTTTTCATCCCTTGTGTAACAAATTGACCTAACTCATCTTAATCTATTTATACCCTCATTCAATGCTAGTGAACCCCTATCACTTTTTTGAGTAGGTATTAAGTATCCTTAATTTGGGGTGATTACAAAACATTAATTCAATTTTTTTGTGTTTCCATGATTGGGTTAAATGCATTAGAAACTAACCCAAAAATAGGATTGGTTCATATATAATTACTTAATAAACCCTAGCATGAGTATTAACATTAATACTATAAGTAAGTAATGCATTATAGTGGATTCTTATCTTCCATATTTTAAAATAAAAATAGTAGATTAACATGTGCCATAACAAATTTTGTATTAATGCACTCAACCACTTAGATCATAATATCACTAAAAATCCAAATGGTTATAATAAGTTTAGAAACATTGAATTTATGACCTTACAATATGTGTTTCACTAATTTAAGACTAGACCTACATATTATAAAGTAACATTGTAATCTTCATTATCTTTTCCTATTATTCTAAAATCAACAATGTTCAAAAAATATCATTTACAAAGATTATTTAATGGAAAATATATATAATACATAAGAGTTTGAGAAGACCCAACATAGGGTAGAGTATACCATACCATCAAAGTTCATTTTATCATTTAATAATGATTTCTTTTGTAGAAACCTATTGAGCTTCAATCTCTCTGAGTATAAGCCTTAAATGGTACACTAGGAAAATGGTGGGAAGGCCTTAGGTGATTTGAGAGAGATGTTGCTACATATGTCATGATCATATCAATTTTATCCCCAATTTAGCTTCCTCAAACTCACCTTCCTACCTACCTCCTTTGATCCTAATCCATGCATTTTTACTAGTTTCTTCATTTCTTATAGCATCATCTATGACAATATTACATGTTTCATGCATGTTCCCTCATTATATTGTCACAACTTGCTTGATGTAGCTTTAAACTTGTAATTTTGGAATTTTCATTGCTTCAACCTAGATGATGTAGTTTAATAGCACTTGATAGTTCTTAGTTGCATTGATCTTGCCCATTTAATCAACTTAGCCTGGGTTTAGGTATTGACCACTATATATACAAGGGTACTCCATTTAAAATATATAAACACATTATTTCACACTTATCTACTCTAATTTCACTTGTAAATCTACCCTAATCACATTTGGAGTAGTGATAAGTAGAATATTATCTTGAAGGAGACTTATCTTGTGTAAGTATTGGAGATTTGTTAGGAGGTCCTTTGTTTTCCTAGATCTTACTTTTAAATCCTTTGAGGTATTCACAACCACAACAATATCTTGAAAATCACCATTGGAAAAGGGGAGATTGACATTTGATAGTTTCCCATCAAGGTAATTATTTAACTTCTGCTCTTTCATTTATTAGTAGACATTTCTTGTTGTTTAGTAGATAAATATGCATGTGTATTCTTGTCTAGGTTTTATCTACATTTATACTTAGTAGGGATATAGGATTCTTTGGATTTGTCATTTATTTTTTATTAGGTATCCTACACCCCCATTTTTTGACCATGGCTCCTTACCCATCTTGATTATTTTGATCCTTCCCATTTATTTTACTTTACTTTCACAACTACTTACATTATTATTTTGCAATATAGATTACTTACATTAGAGGTCTAGTTAGACCTATCTCATTGTGTCTTAGGCTTAAAGGCTTTATAACCCTTTCCTTTTAAAGTGGTGATGTAGGTGTTACTCTTTCTAGGTCTATGTATCTATTGGTCACATCCCAAACATTATGTATCATGATATATTTGATTAACCTTCTCCGAGTCCAAATATTTAGAGATAAGATAGTTTCAAGCTAATCCTAACTTATGCATGCCTTATGGTGAACCTGAGATGAAACATACCATTACCTTTACTCCCTCAGCCAACTACATTGACCATCTTGATGTAATTATGTTTTAGTTCACTCTCTCAACCAACTATATCAACTAACCTAACATATCTCTATTACAGTATTCCCTTTTAAACAACTACATCAAAAAAATTGGTACATTTATATGTTAATTTACTTGTTTATCTAACTACATATGCCAAATAGATATAGTATCCTTCATGTCTATAAATAAAATTTACCAACATAATTCATTTTTTGTTTTCATATACTGCATCAACCAACCCAATACAATTTTGTTATGTGTTTATAATTGCATCAGACAATGTCGATACAATTCTATTTGTTTAATTTTTAACAAAGTTTAGTTCATTACTATTGACTTACTATCTATTTAAATTCATTAAATGTTTCAAATTTGTTTTCAACATTTGTTTTCAAACTTTATTTTATACTTGTTTGGCTTTCCCTAGAATTAGTGTTCTAATATTTTTTAAACTACTTAGTGATTATCGTATAAGGATATGTCGTGTCTTGTTTACAATACATCATGGTGTGAAAATATTTCTCCATTACTCATAGCCATAGTACAACACTAAACATATAATTTATTTTCCCTGTACCTTAAAGTATATAAAAAATGCCTAAGATTTAATTTTTATTGAACCTTAGGAAACAAATCATCTATTTGATTTTGAGGAGCACCTAAGAGGAACATATCTCCCAAGAAGGTTACTCTCACGATACCCTTAAAACCAAGATTGGTGGGATATAGGTATGGTTATCTTTGAGGTTAGTTCTCTAAAACATTGGGATGACACTAACCAATGAATGAGTAAGTATATTTGAGAGCCTAAACTATCAATCAAATTCTTTTAGTATATTTGTCTAATCTTATTTTTTATAATTAGTTAGATTTATTTTATTTCCTAAATTATTTGTTGTATTGTAGACTACATTGGCCAACACTAATACATTTTTATGTTTTATGTTATAACTACATCATTCAATCCAATACATTTCTATGTTGTGTGTTATAACTACATAAATTAGTCTATTAAAATTATCTTTGTATGAGAACTACATCATCTAGGCTCAATATAGTGTACTTTCCTTATATTTTTCTACCTAATTGCATCAACCAACTTAATATAGTTTGATTTCTCATAACATCTACTTGACCAATTACATTGTCTAACTTGATATAGATTATTATTCTTAACTACTTTATACCTAATTGCATTAGCTAGGTCAATATCATTTGTTTGTCTCAGTATATAATTTCTTGAATAGATCAACCAAATCGATATAATATGTTAAGTTCAGTCTCTTTTCACACATGACTACATCAAAAAAATAAATACAATATTATTTTCCTTATTTTATTTCTTGACTAAATTAGCTTACCCAATACAATCTAATTTTAACCTTTTTCATCTTCCATCATGCAATACCTCTTTATTTATTTTTTAAAAATAACCCAAAAATAATGATGGATTTGACCAATTCCCATAAAGCATCTAGATCTTGTTTTCCTTACACTACTTTGGAAAATAAAGACACAATTAATTTTCATGTAAATAATAGAACTAATAACTATGAATAAATTATTTCCAAACCTCTTGATCCACTTAACTATCCTCCACACATGCCGGTTGTAGATGATGAGAGTGGCCTTGAGTATAGTCATGAAATGATTATTATGGGTTAAATCTTGACTTAATTCCAATAACATTTTGGGATTAGAAATGTCGACTATATAATTATACATTTATATATTAAGATGAGCCTTACTTCCTAATAGCACGAGATTCCCATCCTAGGCCATGATGGCCACTCTTGGTTGTTACAACTTTAATAAATTATAAAAAGTATAAAATACTCTTAACTCACCCCAAAATATACCGAAGGGCCCACCTAATTGATATGTGGATGAGATACCTCCCAATTACTTATACTTTGCTTCGTTTGTTTTTAGTGTTTTTTCCACTAAATCAAATTCTCGAACTAGCTTGGTTAGATTCATTGGAGGTTCTTTGAAGATCACCTCTGACTGGGCCACCAATCATTAATATACTTAGAGTGGAGCCTCCATGGCAACTTTAAATTATAACACTTGGATAATGCTCATAGTGGATTAGGTCAAGAGTTAGAGCAGATTTAGGGCTCTAGTATTATTTGCCTTAGCAACCTTTTTTTGCTTAACCTAGTCAAAGTGACCCAAGTGGATTTAAAATTCACCCCTATTTAGTAGAGTGCCATTTGTGTGGAATAATATTTAGATATTAACTTCCTTTAAGAAGGCCAATATCTTCTTCTTTCCTTATTATAGGGATTCAAAACACTTTTTGTCATGCCAAGACATTCCTCAATCATGGCCCTCATGCTCTTGGCATATGTTTGGTAAAAACTTAGGTTTGAAGTGGGTATAAGATTTAAAACTAAGAATATGCCCTTATTCAATATAACCACTAGATTTATGCATTTTCTATCTACTATAACAATCCTTTAAAAATAAGCTTGGGTCTTCTGAATATTCATTCTTTAACTTTCTTGAGTCTCCACCACTATTTCAAGTACTGAGAAAATTTATAGGAAGACATCCTTAACTTATCTAATTAGGCCCACCAGGAAAGAACTTTTCACTTGCACTCCAAGGGATTAAATCTACTCTTGCATGATCTATTATTTTATCTAAAATTTCATGGGTGTCTCATAGGAATAAGATTGGGTCTTTAGCCACCTTTTCTTCTCTTGTGTGAGTCCTCACCTGGGTGAGAGAGAAAAAATCCTTTTGGGTATTTCATACCACAAGGTTCCCCTTAGACATAAATTTTTGAATGGGTATTCTCTACATATTTCTTGTTGTATAATCAGAGTCTTACTGCATGTCTAGGTCACCCTATATTATCATCTTAGGTGCTTGAGACATTATATCCATACCCAAGGTTGGATTATGTGTTGATGGGGTGATAAAGATGGGGGTGATAGTTGATATGTGCAAAAATCCTACATAGCTAAGATTAATCCTCGTTCACTCTATTGCATAGGGTATACCCCTCTCACCCAATATCATGCACTCATTTCCTAAATTTAAATTAACATCATATGCATAAGTCACATGCCATATCACATACTTCTATGCACTTACCCCTACACACTCATTACTATACATTTTAGAACTCACCAACTTTTGTACCCTTTACACATAGTAAAGTGCACCTCAAAATTCCATACCATAGCTCATAGCCTCACACACATAGAATTTACATGTCATATCTTAGAGACCTACACAACTTATTGTATCACATATCACACAAGTTATGTGTTATCTCACCAACTCTTACACAATCTGTAACTTGTAACCTTGTGTACCTTATAGTCTTATACCATAACTCATATCCCTTTACACCTAGCTAACTATTAAAATCAATACCACATCTATATAATGTCTTGATTTGGCCATGTGATTCAAGGGGTTCACCAACAATCATTTATCTTGTAATATGAATTGATGTAACCATCTTCTTGTTAGCTAATAATGGTTGTAACCTCCCTTGTATTCTAATTGTATAAATATGTAACATACACATATGGCCTAAGGTTGGCATTCCACATAGTTATAATTAATATAGCATGCTTCATGTATCTAATATGTAAAACATGTACTATAGCACATTATACCAGTTTTCCCCCTATTCTCTATTAATGAATAGAATTTGTATTGCATACATGTAATACTTATTCTCTATTGAGTGTGTTTAGTTTTTTTATTTTTGAACTAGATTTCCCCATTCACTCTAGACAACCAAAACTTATTTGTACCCTATACACTTGGTCCTAGACCTTATGGTGTAAATCATTGGTATCAGATCTAAAAAAAATTATTCCTTTCTATGCTTGTAAATATGTGGATGCAACTCAAGAATTAAGTTTTATCAATCAATTATGTTTTAGAATATTTAGAAGAATGGCATTGAAAAAATAAGATGCCTGACACCCATAAGCACCTTGAGGTATCCCAAAATGCAAAAAAAATCATCAATGATGCACTAGAAGCATATCACACCAAAACTTTTGGTCACTTTCAGGAATTGATGATACAACTCAATTTGACACCTTCTACCACAACTCCACATTTTGATCAACAACAAACCCCCTTCAAAGTCAAATTCAATCTTAACATCCCTTTATTCAAAGGAAAGATCGATGTCAAAACATTAGATGATTGGATTCAACAACTTAAGCCATACTTCTTAGTTAATTATTTCACCTATGATGAGAAGATCACCTTTGTAGTATTAAAGATGTACATATTGGTTTTTCACTAGTGGGAGAGATTCAACATGTAGCACACACATGAATGTGTTCCAATTGAATATTGGAAGACTTTTTTTGACATGATAAATGAGGAATACTACCCTCTACACCACTTTAAAGATGAATACATCAAGTTCTAATAATTATGCCAATATAAAGATTAGTTCATGGAAGAATACACCATTTTTCATGACTACTCTATGCACCTCTATGAGAACTTGAGCAAAAAACATAAGGTGTTGAGGTTCATTAGTGGGATATTACCTTATATCTTTGTAAACATGGAGTTATTGACTTATGTAAATTTGGGGAAAGCATATCACCTCACCATAAATATTAAATCCAAGTAAAAGATGAAGCAGTGTGTCACCTCTTCATCTAATGTAGCACATGAGGCACAACCTTCACAAAACTTGACATCGTAAACTTGTATGTATAAGTAATAACACACTTATCTCAAAGGATAGAAACACCAAAAGACTTCTTAACCCTTGAAGGATCCAATGCCTTTTTCTTCAAATAAAGGTAATAAGAATAAGTCCAATGATAAGTAGTTTCATCACCATCACTCATCAACTTATGATGATTCTTAATGCCATGTCAAACAATACTTGCACATATAATTTGAAATAGGACCCACACCAATGCATAACACTGATTTTTATGCCTCTTGTCTAATCACTAACACCACTATGATCAACATCTATAAATAACCCAAGTGTCTCTTCCATACCAAGTTCTAGGTGAAGGGTCAACCTCTCCACATCATCATTGATGGTGGTAGTGAGAAGAACATTATCACACAATCTAAAGATCAACACCTTGGTCTTACCATTAATTCACATCTAAATCCATAATATTTAGGGTGGATATAGTAGGGAAAAGATATATAGGTCTAGTAATAATACACTTTTCAGTACAAATCCAAGCCTATGGAGGTCAATGTCACTTATGACATCGCACCTCTATAGGTCTATGGCATCCTACTAGGGAGATCATACTCATACAAATATGAAGATACATATCAATTCAAGCCACAATATTAGAATATTTACATTTAAGATTGATTTTATAACCTTTTTGAATTAGTTCCCATGACCAAAGTCACTTTGGTCTCTACCAAAAAATGTTTCAAGATCATCTCACGTACACAAAAGTTTACGTTACTCATGATCCACTTTGACACACCTATGCATTCAAATCCAAAGCATACCTTGGTAGCGCACACCACTCACACATTATTATAAAAACAATAACTTGATAATTTATTAGATCAAAGTATCAAAGTCTTCATAAAATATGAAATCTTTCCAACACACTATGTAGTAAAGCACTGTATTGATTTGGTTCCTAGATCCCCTCTTCAAAATAACTACCTCTATCATAGATCATTTTAGGAGAATTATGAAGTTAGGTGCCTAATTTAAGATTTTCTTGATTAGGGTAAGATCAAGCCTATCTCTTCACCTTAAAAGATTATGATATTCCTCAAACCTAATAAGGATGGGTATTGGAAAAATTTCATAGACTGTCATGCACTCAACAAAATCACAATGAAAAATTAGTATCCATAACCATGCATTGATAACCTTCTATACTAGATTTGAGGTACACAGTACTTCACCAAGATCGAATTGAAGTCAAGTTACCATTAGGTTCCATTCCATCTTGAAGATGTCTAAAAGATAATATTTGAGACTCGATAAGGATTGTACAAATGGTTGGTCATGCCTTTTGACCTCACCAATGTACTAGAAACTTTCATGCACTTGATGGATGATCTACTCAGTCTATTCTTGAACTCCTTCATCATCATCTACTTTTATGACATCCTCATCTTCAAAAAGACTTGGGAGGAGTATATGTATCATATCTCACACATCTTAGACACTTTTCACCAACATAAGTTGTAAGCTAACTTAGAAAAGTGTATAGTTAAAACTATGTAGATCTAATACCTAGGCTACATCATTGATCATACTGGTATTAAGGCGAATCTAGATAATATCAAATTAATCCACGATTAGCCTACTCTATGTAATCTCATAGAATTGAAGAGTTTTCTTAGACTTGTTATCTTCTACCACAAGTTCATCCTTGGTTTCTCTCACATTTCTTAGGCTCTCATCCATATCGCATGTGCTAAAACCAAATTTGACTAGACACATGTGTAGCATTGTGATTTTGAGGCACTCAAGAAATGCCTCTACATAACACATATTTTTGTAATTCCCAACACTACACAAACTTTCAAAATACACATTGATGCATCTAACTATGCACTCAGTGCAATGCTCATCTAGCATGAACATCTAGTCACATATCACTCTGAGACAATCAATGACATGATGTAAAGGTACTCCACCTATGAGAAGTAACTATATTCTATTATGCAATCAATTAAACAATGGAAATACTATAGTCTTAAGAAGGAGATAATTGTTCATTTAAACCATAAACCACTTCAGTTCTTACAATTATAGAATAACATAGAAAATGTGTGCCCCATGAAATGGATCACTTACCTATAGTAATTATACCTCATGATCAAGCACAATAAAGGGAAGGATAACAAGGCCATAGGTTTATTTAACTAGCCATCAAATCACATGCTCATCATAATACTAGACATGTGCAACCATAATTTTTTATATTGGGTTCTCCTCTACTCAACTAATAAGGACTTCACAAGAAATTATACCAACCTCACATACATAAGTTTAGGAGTTATACTTGTCTAACCAACTTATATAAAAGCTTAGAAATATCTATGTTCCCTCTAACACACCTCACTAATGACTCATATGGAAGGCACATTATGCCAAGAACTTAGGATACTTTAGCATGACAAAGACTCTATCCACATTATAGTTTCACTTCTACTAGATGTACATGCACATACATGTGGAGTTCTACATCAAGTCTTGAATTCTTTCTTGTATAAATAATCCCATAAATAATAATTTATGACTTACACACTTTTATCAGTTACATACATACCATGGAAATCTACTAGCATGGATTTCATGACTAGATTACCTATGATGAGATGACAACATGATGTTATGTTTGTTGTAGTGGATCATTTTTCCAAGATGGCCATAATGGTCACATGCAAAAAATATATTAACATATCTAGCACTGTACATGAATTTTTCAACCATGTTTGGGTTCATTTTAGGTTACCAACATCTATTATCTATGACTATGATCCACTTTTTATGAGTCATTTTTATCAAACATTATGGGAATTGATGGGTACGTAGTTAGAGCAATCAATGGATTTTCATCCTCAGACAGATGGATCAATAAAAGTGGTAAATCATACAATTATTCATTTTATATGAATGTAAAACCATGCATATGCTTGCACCTAAGATGAAAATCTCTTATAAATTCAACATGCCTATAACAGGGCTCTTCATAACTCTACTAGCCATAGTCCATTCCATACATGTCTTAGGTTTCAACCTTTAACACCTATAGACATTTCCCACCACACACCATCAAGTAATGAGTCATGTATAAAATAATGGTAAGTGGATAAAACCAAGAAGTTTATGTACCACATCCAATCTATTCACCAATAAGTTCAGTAGATTCACTCTCGCACTCAAGCTAAGTATAAGAGTGCCATGACCCAGATCATACACTTCATGGATTCTAAGTTGGTGATAAATTTTTATTACAACTTTATAAGGAGTGCTTCAAAGTTCCACACTAGAATATCAAGCCTCTATGTTATGATCCATACACCATTTTATGTGTTACTAGTGAGAACACATTCATTCTTCATCTACCTCAACACTTGGGCATGCACCTAGTCTTCAACATGGAGCTTCTCAAGCCTTATACTCCACCACTTTTTGATCTAGTAGTGAAACAATATCCTTATGATTTGGGTCTTGAACACTTGTACCCCATAGAAAAGGACTAGATCATTGAAGTGATAGACGCACACACCTACCATGGTGTTGGATTATTTTGTGATCCAAAGTTCTTTATTTTATGTTTTTAGATAGTAATAACTTTAATATTATGTTTTGTTTATAATAACTAGTTGGTTCATGGGAATGTTAGTTTTATCCTATAACCACTCTATGAAAAGTTTATAAATATTTTTACCTCTCTTTGTAATATTCATTTGAGAATAATACATTACCATTTTTGTGTGAAAATATTTATTTGTAATGTAATTTATTCATAGTGTCTCCATTTTCTTAGCCCAATAGTGGCATCAAAGCATGGTAAAAGGAAGCAAAGTTGAAAGACACATTCAATGAAATCAAATTATGAATAATTAATAAGGTATGCCTTTGGGTCAATGTTTGATTTAAAATCAATAATTTACATTATATTTATTAAAGCTTGTGAATACATATTTGGTGAAATAAGCTTGAGAATTGGTTTTGTAAGGCATTTGCTTGGAGAAACATCAAAAATAATTAGGAGTATCCATTTAAATCATTGTAAAAGCTTGTTATTTGATTCAAAAACCTAAATTTCTATGCAGAATTGTCAAATTACCCATTTATACAGCTTTATGCAATGAAAAAATCTCTATTAAAATGTGGTATGACCTCCATAATTTTTGGAATCTTTTTGCTCAGTGGATTTGTTGTTTTTGTATCCTTAAAATCCAAAAAACTCATCTAAATTACCCTAATAGGCTTCTAAATTCATTTTCCCAATATGTACAACCAAAATTCTCATATGTATGGCCTCTAAAACATCCAAACTACTACAAATATCATTTGAATGCATCAAAATCCCTTCTAAAAGTCTAAAACTGATCAAAACATTACTTTGTATGTCCTTATACAAAATTATATGACCCTGTATGGAAGAAATCTGATCTATAAATTTTTCTAATTAGCCATCTTTCTCCTAAGTATGGCATTAGAAATCTATAGAAAATTAAAAGGTTTCACTTTGATAATGTTTTATCACATAGTTTGATCAAAAATTAGGGTCTGGGGGTCCCAAATCAAAGAATCTTTTTCAAAATATTTTTCATGGATGAAATACATTTTTACAAGGAAAAGCTTTTTTTATTATCATAGAGAAGAAAATTAGGTTTAAATATAAAAATCTCTCTTCATATCTTGTAAATCTTCTTGGAGTACTTGGAAAGGCTTATTTTGTGTAAAGCTTTAAAGGTAGGATGTCAAGGGTTCAAATATTCTATTTTGGATAAAATCTATTTGGTATATGACTTTTTGGAGGATTATTCTCTTTTTATAATCTTTTTGATACATTACATGCATGCCTTGAAAGTTGTAAAGGGCATACATATTTTATTATTTTGCGTTAAGCTTTAAAGGTAGGATGTCAAGGGTTCAAATATTCTATTTTGGATAAAATTTATATGGTATATGCCTTTTTGGAAAAATATTCTATTTTTATAATCATTTTGATACATTACATGTGCTGGGTGAATATTTTGTCACCAACTAATTGATGGGTAAAATAGGTTGTTTCAACCACAGCATAGGGAGATTGGTCGGCCAAATGTGTAGGTTTACCACATCAAAAGGGGACAAATCTCTCCTCTCATCAAGGGGAGGTTCCCTATAAATATGAGGCACTATATACTATATATATAAGCAAAAAATAACACTCAGGGGTAGGATAACACCATCCATCTCTCTTTTTTCAGAGATGATGTTCACAGACAAAGGAGAAATCCTGGTGAAATGACAAAAATCACTTCTCTTCTTTCAGAAGTGATCTGTAGAAAATAGTAGGAATTCTTTTTGGAAGGTAATAGTAACTAGATGCAGTAATAAGCAAAATGAGGTGTAGCATAAAGTCTCCCCCTAAACTGCCAAAGAGTGAAATATGAAAGATAATGGGGGCACAAATTCATCCCAGGATCTTTTAAATAGAAATAGAAAATAAACACACTAAAGACAATTGTGGCAGCACAAAGTCTCTCCACAGTCAGCTTCAGGATACCTTCCTGGTTACTTCCACTAGTCCTACTTATTTAATTAAATGGACAAGAATGCATTCAAGAAATAGACATAAGAACAATTTCCTCAACAACACAAGATATTCCAGAACAAAGTCTAAAAGGTCACTTTCTTTCTCATTCAAATAAAGAAATATGATTAACAATTTGAGCTCAAAGTCTTAGGAAATGCCTTTAAATTTGGGCAGAGTTTCACTTATATATTAGAGAGATCTCTTTTGCATAAAATAAGATATTATAATATATAGCACTCCCAAAAAGACTTGGGTGCTTTGTTTCATGGAATGGCCCATGCTGCATTCAATGCCTTGAATGCATTTTTAGTTCTGTCAAGGGGCCATGCTAAAACATGGCATCAACCTTAACTGTGGCATGCCAATTCATCTCAAATGTCTCTTTTTTAAGTATGGGCTACCTAGTCCTTTTCCTAATATGTGTGTAGCTATCCACTTCACCTTTACTAGATGGAGAAAAATAGGATGCATCCTTGAGTGCTCCCACTCTCTGATGTCCACCTGGTGGACTATTTCACCAACTAAATATAACTCCTACGTAGATATTTATGGTCTTTCTCTCTTTCCTTGCCACGTATTTTTGTATTTTGTCCTTTTCTTGGTGATCTAAGCTCTCAAGCTATCTTCTCATTTTTTTATGGCTCCTTCGGCTTCTTCTTTGTCTAGTCATTGAGTTTGTTTTCAAGTTCTGCACCACATTTGAAAATCAATGGTTTTTTCATGACTTTTGAATTTGACGTCTGTGGGGACGTCACTAGTCGTTGGTCGCTTGAACCACTTTGAACCCTTTAAACCTTTGAAATTTGAACCATTTTGGTTCAAGGTTCAATAGTTCATTCTCTTTCTTTGAATTTTTTGGTCCTTCAAATTTTTTGGATCCTTTTCTTTTCTGTTGAACTCATTGAACCTTTGAACTTTGAACTCTTTTGGTTCAAGGTTCAATAGTTCAATGGTTCATTCTGTGTTCTTTGAATCTTTTATTCTTCTAAGTCTCACAAACTTTATTGAACTCATTGAACCTTTGAACTTTGAACTCTTTTGGTTCAACGGTTCAATGGTTCAATCTTTCTTCTTTGAAGTCTTCTTTTGTTTAAGTTTTTAAAAGCTATTTGAACTTTTCAAAATGGTTAAACTTCTTTGAACTTGTTGAGTGCTTAACTCTTTAAGTCTACCAACATTGTTTAACCTTTAAACCCGTTGAACCTTTAAACCTTTGGAAGTGGGGTTTAATGGTTCAATGGTTCAATCCTTTGTTTGAAGCTTGCCGATGGACCTTCTGGTTGAACCTCAGCATTGAACCAGCCTTGAAATGCCTAAGTGTTTGGAACTTGCTTCTTTGTGAAAGCTCACATGTTGAAGTTGTTGAACCTATTGAACCTAAAAGCCCCTTAGCTAAAAAAGTAAATACTCTAGTAATGGAATGAACATTGTTTAAAGTGAATATCAGCAATGAATATTGAAGGTGCGATCATTTTCTTCTCTATCTAGCAGAACTACAGACTCTGCAGGATGATTTTTATGGACTCTACAGGCTTGGTTCTACAGACTCTATAGGCTTGGTTCTACGGAATTTATAGGCTTGTTTCTCTTGACTCTTACTATAGATGGTGGCTTTTATGAGATGATACATTGGCATGGGACCAAAATAGTTTATATGTTGTCCCAAAAAATGATTAATAGATTTTGGGAACAACTGGTTCTAGTTGGGGAACTTCCATCGATTGTAAGAACAATTGAAGGGAGTAGAAACTAGAATCTCTAGTGCCTTTAAGTATGCCATTGGGTTATGGAGTCATGCTACCCAAAAAATAAAGGTGTCAAAAATAAATGAAAATGAAAAGTACCAAATAGAAATACTTCAAGGATTGAAGTGCTTCTGATTTTGCCCACTATGAGACAATGAAAATGGCATTTCATCTTGATAAATTGGCAAGAAAACATTTTTTTCCTAAAATTGGTGATGGGAAAATGGAACTCTCCACCAGGAATCACATTTTCTATGCACTCCTTTTGGTTCTCTCTTCTTTCCCCATGGCAAGATGTGGTCTCTAATATAAAAATCATAAATCCTTGCTCTCTTGGTGAAGAGTTCCTTTTCCTAACTTTGGCATGCAGTAGTATGGTCCACTACCATAGCTTGTGGCTCTTCTGGTCTAGTGAAGCACATGATTTGATTGTCAACATCAAACACCTACCAATGTTTAGCTTTATCAGGCACACTTGGTCAAAAGACTAGTTTGATAGTGTGTCTATTATCTTTGAAATTGGGGTGAGGAAACATGAAGGTTACAAGACAGCCAATGAATTTGTATGATTATGAGGTTCTCTAAGCACTACAAAATATTGAAAGATTTAAAACTTTTAATTTGATCCCATACCAGATTGTGATAATGTCACAATTTTTGTTCTTGGTTTGATGTAGGTTTCTCACCTATCAAACCACCAATTCAGCATCTCCTTTGGCATGAAGGATCTTGATGCCTCTATCTTGAGTGGCCTTCAATCTAAGCAATAGAGATTCATACTCAGCAGTGTTGTTGGTGTTGTTGAACTGCAACTTGTATGAAGAAGGAGAAATATCTCCTTGAGGAGATATCAACACAATCTCAGATCTTTAATCGATAGAGGAATAACTGTCATTGAATTTGAGAATCCACACCCCATCAGAGACTAATTTTATCTTAGATTTCTCTTTAATTAGAGGGGAGGATTCTTTTGGGCTTACATTGTGTCTTGCTAATTCTTCTGTTGTTTGATTTGAATCGATTGTCAGGCTGTCACATTTATGAATTTCATCGAATGCCACATGAACCTCCTCTATGGATAAGAAGTAATTACCTACACCTAAAGACTCAAATAGAATTTGAGCTTTAGGTGTTGATGTTTGAGTGACAATGTATTTTGCCTCCTTCTCAGGGAGCAATCTCTACATGACTCCTTTGACCAGGATCCTCACTTCAAATAGGTCCATGCTCAACTCACTACCAACATCTTTGCAAAAATTTCACCCAAGAAGAATGCCATAGGAGGCTAGGACATCAACCACCTGGACTGTCATCTTAATTCTCTTATCTGGGAATGCCATAAATGTAAATTGGGCATCCTTGATTTATCCCAATAGTGGCACTTGTTTGGTATCCATAGAGAAACATCTCCCAAATGTCTTGGTCAGTGTGAGATCAAGGGATTTAGCTACTTTGGTGGGCATGATGTTTTTAGATGCGCCTGAGTTTATGGAACAATTATTCAGCTGGTGTCCATTTATCAACAAGGAGACATAAAATGGTTCTATCCTCCCAAGAATAGTAGGAGGAGTAATCACAAGGTTATTCTGGGTGGATGTGTTCTTGGGGGGACTAGGAGTTACTTTTAGAATTGCTTGTCCTACAGGGATGGCTTTATCCCTCACACATTCCACTAATCTATCCAATTGTTTAGGGTTGAATTATAGAAATTCAAATTTAGTCATTTGAAATTTGGTCTTCTTGACATGGTCGACTATGTCAAATGACTAAAATGGACTAGGAATAAAGGAAGGAAGTTCCTCCTTCTAGTTTTTAAGGGGGGACTAGTCTATGAATTTAAAGTTGAAGATGAAAGAATACTTGATGTACTTACCTTTTTTGTGATCACTAGGTCCTTTGATTGAAAAGGTAGAGTGGTTCCTCACTTAGCAATTGAAATTGTTGTTTGAGGATGCTCCTCTATTTTTTTCTTATCAACTTGTTGGGCTGACTGATTTTGGGACCGGGTGAATACAACGTATGATCCATCAAGTGCTTCACATTTACTTCTGGGTTCATCCTAGTAATTTAGGAAACTAATGTTGGAGTTGTCAATTGATTCTTCTTGGTCCTCTATGAAGAGATTAGCATCATTTTCAGGGTTCAACTCAGGCTAGAATGAGAAATCAAATTATGTTTCAAGATATCCAATTATTGAATTAGTTGGAGGTGCTTCAATGGCAAGTTTCCCCTATGGGGGAGGAAGATTATTTGGCTTCCCTTGATTCCTGGTAGCATTGCCTTCATATGATTGATTCAAAAAAGTCCTCCTTGATATATCTCGGTATGAAGGAGGAGAAGACATTCCTTACACCATTTGGTTTCTAAGAGATAGCAACTCATTTTCTAGCTTTTGCACCATTAGATCAGTGGTGCCTATAGATGGATATTCAGAGGATGAATAAAATTTACCTCTGTAACGATCTCTTCTTATCTTTCCTACCAAGATAAGATCATCTTCCACCTTAGTGGCCAAATCTTGAGCAGCAACAAGGTCTATGTGGCCAGCCCATCTCAATAAGAAACTCACTTTAGGTAGTTATGAATTGATGAAGAAGCATTTGAGATTCTCAGCTGTTGGTTGAGAAATTGTGGGAATCATGTTCCTCAGCTTGTCAAACTTAGCTATGAAATCCCTCATAGGCTCATGAGGCTCCTTCTTCATCTATGTGATCTAGGCTAGCCGGCATGCACATCTTCTACAGGCTTGAATTTGACTTCAAATTTGGCTTTGAGAGTGTTCCAATCAGTTACAGTCTAGACTTACAGATGATAGAACCAATTTGAAATAGCACCTTGCAATATTTCTACAAATAGCCTTACTGCTACATCCTCATACTCCACACCTATCATGCCACAAGCTATGCTGAAGGTTGTAATATATTCATCAAGATGAAATCTCTCATCACCAAAGAACTTAGGGAAATTCTTCTTGGAACTATGAGGTAGTTCATGTAGAGGTGGAGTTAAATTGAGTGGACCAAAAGAGTTACCATAAGGGCCTTGAGCCACCATTATATGACTATGGAAAGGGGGAATAACAAATCTAGGTAGAGTAGGTATAGGCAAAGCTCTACTAGTAGAGAAAAAAGAAGCTCTACCTTGTATTGGTAACCTGGTGTTGGTAGGAGAAAGACTCCTAGTTCATTAAAGGTGAGGTTGTGGAGGAAACAACTCAAAATTTCTCTACTTCACCAACTCAAATACAGGGTCAACAATACCTTTGGACTTTCTAGCTTTTTGTATAGCGTGGAGCTATCAGATTGTAGAATAAAAATGGAAAATAATTGGCCCTACTTCAACTTGGAACTTGAGGCTTCAAACTACGTGTTCTTCCCCAGTGGAGTCACCAAAAACTATTAACATAGAGCTAGCAGAAAATTGACTTTTGAAATGAAATGCTTGATCTCCATCATCTCAGGTTTTATAGCTCAGAGTATATAATGGAAATGGATAAGGCTATAATGATAATGGATAAGACACAAGTGATGCTTCAATCTAAAGCTTGAGGATTCAAGTTGCACAAAATTATTATGTCCCCAGTGGAGTTTCCAAAAATTATTGGTGTGGAGCTGGTAGTGTTCTTTCCTACTTCAGGTCGTTCCCCAGCAATATGAAATGCTTTAATTTGAATAGACTGGAAAAGGACTAGAAATGCTCATCATTCCCTAGTGGAGTCACCAAAAACTATTTGGTGAATATTTTGTCACCAGCTAATTGATGGGCAAAATAGGTTGTTTCAACCACAACATAGGGAGATTGGTCAGCCAAATGTGTAGGTTTACCACATCAAAAGGGGACAAATCTCTCCTCTCATCAAGGGGAAGTTCCCTATAAATATGAGGCACTATATACTATATATATAAGAAAAAAATAACACTCAGGGGTAGGATAACACCATCCATCTCTTTTTTTTAGAGATGATGTTCACAAACAAAGGAGAAATCCTGGTGAAATGACAAAAGGCACTTCTCTTCTTTCAAAAGTGGTCTACAAAAAATAGCAAGAATTCTTTCTAGAAGGTAACAGTAACTAGATGCAGTAACAAGTAGAATGAGGTGTAGGACAAAGCCTCCCCCTCAACTACCAAAGAGTGAAATATGAAGGATAATGGGGGCACAAAGTCATCCCAAGATCCTTTAAATAGAAACAAAAATAAACACACTAAAGATAATTATGGTAGCACAAAGTCTCTCCATAGTTGGCTTCAGGACACCTTCTTGGTTACTTCCACCAGTCCTAATTATTTAATTAAATGGACAAGAATGCATTCAGAAAATAGACATAAGAACAATTTCCTCGACAACACAAGCTATTCCAGCACAAAGTCTGAAAGGTCACTTGCTTTCTCATTCAAATAAAGAAATATGATTAACAATCTAAGCTCAAAGTCTCAGGAAATGCCTTTCAATTTGGGCAGAGTTTTGCTTCTATATCAGAGAGATCTCTTTTGCATAAAATAAGATATTACAATATATAGTGCTCCCATAAGGACTTTGGTGCTTTGTTTCATGGAATGGCCCATGTTGCATTCAATGCCTTGAATGCATTTTCAGTTCTATCAAGGGGCCATGCTGGAATAGGGCATCAGCCTTAACTATGGCATGTCAATTCATCTCAAATGTCTCCTTTTGAAGTATGGGCTGCCTAGTCCTTTTTTTGATATGTGCGTAGTTGTCCACTTCACCTTTACTAGATGGAGAAAAATAGGTGCATCCTTGAGTGCTCGCACTCTCTGATGTCCACCTGGTGGACTATTTCACCAACTAGAAATAACTCTTACATAGATATTTCTAGTCTTTCTCTCTTTCCTTGCCATGTATTTTTGCATTTTGTCCTTTTCTTGGTGATCTGAGCTCTTGAGCTATCTTCTCACTTTCTACTGGCTCCTTCAGCTTCTTCTTTGTTTGGTCACTGAGTTTGTTTTTAGGTTTCGCGCCACATTTAAAAATCAATAATTTTTTCATGACTTTTGAATTTGACATCTGTAAGGACGTCACTGGTCGTTGGTCGCTTGAACGACTTTAAACCCTTTGAACCTTTGAACTTTGAACCATTTTGGTTCAAATTTCAATGGTTCATTCTCTTTCTTTGAATCTTTTGGTCCTTTGAAATTTTTGGATCCTTTTCTTTTTTGTTGAACTCGTTGAACCTTTGAACTTTGAACTCTTTTGGTTCAAGGTTCAACGGTTCAATGTTTCATTCTTTGTTCTTTGAATCCTTTGTTCTTCTAAGTCTCTCAAACTTTATTTAACTCATTGAAACTTTTAACTTTGAACTCTTTTGGTTCAAGGTTGAATAGTTCAATGATTCAATCTTTCTTCTTCAAAGTCTTCTTTTGTTTAAGTCTTTTAAATCCGCTTGAACTTTTTAAAGTGATTGAACTTCTTTGAACTTGTTGAGTGCTTAACTCTTTAAGTCTGTTGATGTCATTAAACCTTTGAACCCATTAAACCTTTAAATCTTTGGAAGTGGGGTTCAATGGTTCAATGGTTCAATCCTTTGTTTAAAGCTTGCCGATGGACCTTCTAGTTGAACCTTAGCATTGAACTAGCCTTGAAGTACCTAAGTGTTTAGAACTTACTTCTTTGTGAAAGCTTGCATGTTGAAGTTGTTGAACATGTTGAACCTGCAAGTCCCTTAGCTAAAAAAGTAAATACTCCAATAATGGAATGAACATTGTTTCAAGTGAATATCCCCAGTGAATACTGAAGGTGTGATCATTTTGTTCTTTGTCCAATGGAACTATAGACTCTATAGGCTGATTTCTATGGACTCTGTGGGCTTCATTTTATGGACTCTACTGGCTTGGTTCTATAGACTCTGTAGGCTTGTTTCTCCTAACTCTTACTGTAGATGGCAGCTATTATGAGATGCTATAGTGGCATGGGACCAAAATAGTTTATATGTTGTCCCAAAAAATGAGTAATAGATTTTAGGAAAAACAACATGCATGCCTTGAAAGTTGTAAAGGGCATACATATTGTAAGGCATGAATTAAAGTGGGATAAAAGCAATAAATGTTTGATTTTTTTATTTTTGGTAAAATAAAGATGTAATTGGTAAAATAAGATTGAATTTTGATGATATAAGGGTGTAAAAGGAGATATAAGATGGTATTATTGTATATTTTCAAGTCTCAAAAATTTCTTGTATTCAAAATCTCTTTGGAATGTAAAGGCAAAACCTTAATAGCATTCCCTTTTGACTTGTTTATTTTTTATCACCATGGCAAAATTTTTGAGTTTGATCTTATAAAGTGGTAAATTATCACCTAAAAATTACAAAGAGTGTAGTAAAAACATGGAGAACACCCTACTATTTAATGATTTATGGGATAAAAGAGAAATCAAACACACTACCAACGAAAGCTAAAAAGTTGGTTGAGTACCAAAAAATTGATAAGCTTAATGGTGTCACATTTGACACCATCTATGAGTTGTTAACTCAACATGAGACATAATTTGCAAAGAAGAAAAGTATGGCTATTGAAGAGGCTCACTATATAAATAATAGTTCCCAACACAAAGATCATCACCATGTATGGAAAAAAAATTAGAAGTATTCTCTGAAATACTCTCAATGACATTCATCACATCATTCTTGATGGTCTCCACAACATTCACATCAGTGCTCTCTAGGGTCTTCCAAACGTAGACATCATCATAAGCACTCTTTTCACTCCTATAGTTCCTATAATGATTTAAATTCTTTTGGATATCATAGACATAGGAAAGAGCCCACATATTCAAATGTGGTGGCATTAGACATCTTGTAGATGTGTGTTCTTCTTGATGACCTCATTCTCCATATAAAAAGAAAGCTAAGGAAAATTATGTGGATCATTATAACAGCTAATCTTCTAGTTAATCTAGTTATTTTGGTTATTATGATACTTCTTATGATTATGAGGCATCTTATTTGGCCATGTTCTATGGTCATGATGAACCTCACACCATATTTGAGTGCTCACTGATTCACCCATCTTTTGTGAGTTACTAAGAGCAAGACTAGGATTTGTTGTCATAGTAGTTTTTTGGCTTGTGTTCTTACTTTTAGTTATATTGTTGGCTTTCCATACCTAATATTCATGTCATGGAGCAAATAGGATTATTTTATTTTGTTTCTCTTGATGCATAACTTCTCACCTCTTTTCTGATAGGGGAGAAGATATTGTATATGTTGGTCTTCTATCAGTCATCAGTGATAGTACAAGTTGATAGGGATTATTACCACCTTCAATATTAATAAAGGTCAGAGCATTTATTGGACATTAGGTAGATGTTCCATACATAGTATATGTTTGTCACTTGGATGGGTTTCTATGTGGGATCTTATGTGGATCAATGTAGTTGGACATGCTTGATTATGTTCTACTATATTATGGTATTCCACAACTCATAGGGGCAGGCTTCTTTATAGAGAAACAATAGTTTTTGGTCAGTACCAAAGGTACAATGCGCCAATTTTAGTTACCATAGAGTTCCTTTGATGACTACAAAGTTATTGCTCTAGATCTTTCACATTCTATACCCTTTTGGATCAATGGGGAGTTTGTTGAATTATTTTATGATCCAAAGTTCTTTGTTTTATGTTTTAGATAGTAATAACTTTAATATTATGTTTTTTTTATAATAACTATTTGGTTTATGAGAATGTCGGTTGTATCTTGTAACCACTCCATGAAAATTTTATAAATCTTTTCACCTCTCTTTGTAATATTCATTTGAGAATAATACATTACCATTTTTATGTGAAAATATTTATCTACAATTTAATTTATTGATAGTGTCTCTAATTTCCTAGGCCAACACATGGCACACATCAAATTTTATGATTTTTCAAGATTGGGAAATATGCTAATCAAGATAAGTGGTACACTTCATATCAACTTCAAGTGTAGTTTTCACAACTATTCCTCTCAAGTGTTTAAAATGAAGGGTTCTCAACCCAAGAAGGATTTTATTTTTCTCATTAGCTCATAAAAACTTTACATGGGAACCTAATTAGTTAATGGTATATGGGTAATTGTCTTATCTCATAATTCTATGTGTTAGTTTTTTATTTGAGTGGCTATGCTTTATGAATGATCATTAAGAGTGGAAATAGGTTTAAACCATCTTAAAACCCTAATGGGGGCACAAAGTCATCCCAAGATCCTTTAAATAGAAATAAAAAATAAACACACTAAATACAATTGTGGTAGCAGAAAGTCTCTCCACAGTTGGCTTTTAGACACCTTCTTGGTTACTTCCACTAGTCCTACTTATTTAATTAAATGGACAAGAATGCATTCCAAAAATAGACATAAGAACAATTTCCTCGACAACACAAGCTATTCCAGCACAAAGTCTAAAAGGTCAATTGCTTTCTCATTCAAATAAAGAAATATGATTAACAATCTGAGCTCAAAGTCTCAGGAAATGCCTTTCAATTTGGGTAGAGTTTTGCTTCTATATCAGAGAGATCTCTTTTACATAAAATAAGATATTACAATATATAGTGCTCCCATAAAGACTTTGGTGCTTTGTTTCATGGAATGGCCTATGTTGCATTTAATTCCTTGATTGCATTTTTAGTTCTGCCAAGGGGCCATGCTGGAATAGGGCATCGACCATAATTGTGGCATGTCAATTCATCTCAAATGTCTCCTTTTGAAGTATGGGCTGCTTGGTCCTTTTCCTGATATGCGCATAGCTATCCACTTCACCTTTACTAGATGGAGAAAAATAGGTGCATCCTTGAGTGCTCGTGCTCTTTGATGTCCACCTAGTGGACTATTTCACCAACTAGAAATAACTTATACGTAGATATTTCTGGTCTTTCTCTCTTTCCTTGCCATGTATTTTTGTATTTTGTCCTTTTCTTGGTGATCTAAGCTCTTGAGCTATCTTCTCACTTTCTACTAGCTCCTTCAGCTTCTTCTTTATCTAGTCACTAAGTTTGTTTTTAGGTTCTGTGCCACATTTAAAAATCAACAATTTTTTCATGACTTCTAAGTTTGACGTCCTTAGGGACGTCACTGGTCATCGGTTGCTTGAACCACTTTGAACCCTTTAAACCTTTGAACTTTGAACCATTTTGGTTCAAGGTTCAATAGTTCATTCTCTTTCTTTGAATCTTTTGGTCCTTTGAACTTTCTGGATCCTTTTCTTTTTTGCTGAACTCGTTAAACCTTTGAACTTTGAACTCTTTTGGTTCAAGGTTCAATGGTTCAATGGTTCATTCTTTGTTCTTCAAATCCTTTATTCTTCTAAGTCTCTCAAACTTTATTTAACTCGTTGAACCTTTGAAATTATAAATCTTTTGGTTCAAGGTTCAATAGTTCAATGGTTCAATCTTTCTTCTTCAAAGTCTTCTTTTGTTTCAGTCTTTTAAAGCCACTTGAACTTTTTAAAGCAGTTGAACTTCTTTGAACTTGTTGAGTGCTTAACTCTTTAAGTCTGTTGATGTCATTGAACCTTTGAACCCATTAAACCTTTAAACCTTTGGAAGTGGGGTTTAATGGTTCAATGGTTCAATCCTTTGTTTGAAGCTTGCCGATGGACCTTCTGGTTGAACCTTAGCATTGAACTAGCCTTGAAATACCTAAGTGTTTGGAACTTACTTCTTTGTGAAAGCTTGCATGTTGAAGTTGTTGAACATGTTGAACCTACAAGTCCCTTAGCTAAAAAAGTAAATACTCCAGTAATGGAATGAACATTGTTTCAAGAAAATATCCCCAGTGAATACTGAAGGTGTGATCATTTTGTTCTTTGTCCAACGGAACTATAGACTCTATAGGCTGATTTCTATGGACTCTACAGGCTTGGTTTTATGGACTCTGCTAGCTTGGTTCTACGGACTCTGTAGGCTTGTTTCTCCTGACTCTTACTGTAGATGGTAGCTGCTATGAGATGCTATAGTGGCACGGGACCAAAATAGTTTATATGTTGTCCCAAAAAATGAGTAATAGATTTTAGGAAAAACAACATGCATGCCTTGAAAGTTGTAAAGGGCATACATATTGTAAAGGCATGAATTGAAGTGGGATAAAAGAAATAAATGTTTGATTTTTTTACTTTTGGTAAAATAAAGATGTAATTGGTAATATAAGATTGAATTTTGATGATATAAGGGTGTAAAAGGAGATATAAGGTGGTATTATTGTATATTTTCAAGTCTCAAAAATCTCTTGTATTCAAAATCTATTTGGAAGGTAAAGGCAAAACCTCAATAGCATTCCCTTTTGACTTGTTTATTTTTTATCACCATGGCAAAAATTTTGAGTTTGATCTTAGAAAGTGGTAAATTATCACCTAAAAATTAAAAATAGTGTAGTAAAAACATGGTGAACACCCTACTATTTAATGATTTATGGGATAAAAGAGAAATAAAACACACTACCAACTAAAGCTACAAAGTTGGTTGAGTACCAAAAAAGTGATAAGCTAAATGGTGTCACATTTGACACCATCTATGAGTTGTTAACTCAACATGAGAGATAATTTTCAAAGAAGAAAAGTATGCCTATTTAAGAGGCTCACTATATAAATAATAGGTCCCAACACAAAGATCATCACCATGTATGGAAAAAAAATTAGAAGCATTCTCTGAAATACTCTCAATGACATTCATCACATCATTCTTGATGGTCTCCACAACATTCACATCAGTGCTCTCTAGGGCCTTCCAAATGTAGACATCATCATAAGCACTCTTTTCACTCCTATAGTTCCTATAATGATTTAAATTCTTTTGGATATCATAGACATAGGAAAGATCCCACATATTCAAATGTGGTGGCATTTTACATCTTGTAGATGTGTGTCCTTCTTGATGACCTCATTCTCCATATAAAAAGAAAGCTAAGGAAAATTATGTGGATCATTATAACAGCTAATCTTCTAGTTAATCTAGTTATTTTGGTTATTATGATACTTCTTATGATCATGAGGCATCTTATTTGGCCATGTTCTATGGTCATGATGAACCTCACACCATATTTTGAGTGCTCACTGATTCACCCATCTTTTGTGAGTTACTAAGAGCAAGGCTAGGATTTGTTGTCATAGTAGTTTTTTGGCTTGTGTTCTTACTTTTAGTTATATTGTTGGCTTTCCATACCTAATATTCATGTCATGGAGCAAATAGGATTATTTTATTTTTTTTCTCTTGATGCATAACTTCTCACCTCTTTCTTGATAGGGGGAGAAGATATTGTATATGTTGGTCTTCAATCAGTCATTAGTGATAGTACAAGTTGATAGGGATTGTTATCACCTTCAATATTAATAAAGGTGTTCATTAGCATTTACTGGACATTAGGTAGATGTTCCATACATAGTATATGTTGGTCACTTGGATGGGTTTCTATGTGGGATCTTATGTGGATCAATGTAGTTGGACATGCTTGATTATGTTCTACTATATTATGGTATTCCACAACTCATAGGGGCAGGCTTCTTTATGGAGAAACATTAGTTTTTGGTCAGTATCAAAGGTACAATGCACCAATTTTAGTTACCATAGATTTCCTTTGATGACTACAAAGTTATTACTCTAGATCTTTCACATTCTATACCCTTTTGGATCAATGGGGAGTTTATTGGATTATTTTATGACCCAGAGTTCTTTGTTTTATGTTTTTAGATAGTAATAACTTTAATATTATGTTTTGTTTATAATAACTAGTTGGTTTATGAGAATGTTGGTTGTATCTTGTAACCACTCCATGAATATCTTATAAATCTTTTCACCTCTCTTTGTAATATTCATTTGAGAATAATACATTACCATGTTTATGTGAAAAAATTTAACTACAATTTAATTTATTGATAGTGTCTAATTTCCTAGGCTAACACATGGCACACATCAAATTTTATGATTTTTCAAGATTGGGAAATATGCTAATCAAGATAAGTGGTACACTTCATATCAACTTCAAGTGTAGTTTTCACAACTATGCCCTAATGCAATGAATATAATTGCTCTTCAAAAAAGAGTGAATGATTCATGCATATCTCCCATGTAGTAAATCTTAGTCCTCATTCACTTTACTATGTAAGGTGTGCCCCTCTCATCCAATCTTATGCACTACTTTCTTAAAGTTGGCTTAACATCATATTCGCAAGTCTTATGCCATATCATATATTTTAAAGCACTAACCCCTATGTACTCCATACTTTTCACTCATTATTGTGAACTTTAAAACATTCCAACTTGTGTTCCCTTCATGCCTACATAATAGTGCACTTTATAGTTTCATGCCACAGCTCATAACCTCATGTGCCTAGTAGTTCCATGTCATAGCTTGTAAACCCATATGAATCACTAGCTTACACATCAAACAAATTTCATTTTAGCTCATCAAATCTTGCACACTCTAAAAATCACATCCCTGCATGCCTCATAGTCATCATTCACTTAGCTAACTCTTAAACTCCATAGTATATCCACATGTCACCTTACCTTAGCCATATGATTCAAGGGGTTCACCAACTATCATCTAGCTTGGAAGATGAACCGATGTAACTATCTTCTTGGTAACTAATAGTAGTTACAACTACTCTTGTATTATAGTTGTATAAGTGTGTAACATACACATCTAGCCTAAGGGTAATGCTCCACATAGTCATAACATAGATAACATACTTCAGATATCTACTCTATAAAACATGTACTATAACACATTATACCATTTTCCCCCTATTCTTTATTAATGAATATAATTTGCATTTCTTTCAATTAATACTTCCACTCTATTGAATGTGTTTAGCTGTTTATTTTTTAATTCACTTTACCCATTAATTCTACACAACCAAAACTCAGTTGTCCCCCACACACTTAGTATTTAGCCCTGTGGTGTAGATCAATAAGTGGAGGACAAGGTGGAGGGGGCATGGAAGAAGTGAAAGGGATGAATGAAGAAAGTAGTGGAGGAGAAGGAACCATGGAACATAATGAGGAAATGTGAATAGGAAGGCCTAAAGAAACATCTATGCCTACCATTAGCTCTGAGTCATGTTAAAATAAAGGGTTATGAATCTAGGGAGAGAGGAATTTAGTATAAAGGAGGATATTGGATTATTAAAGATAAATCCCTAGGCACCCAAGATTAAGGAAAAGGGAGGATAGGAAATGACATGGGGAGCCACTAGGGGTGGTATAGGAGGAAAAATGAGAACCTATGGAGGAGGTTGAGCTAGAGTAATTGATATTTTTGGTATTTTTATCCTCCTTTTATATTTTAAAAAATAAATAATCACATTATTTTCCTTCCCAAAAGAAGTTAATAATCATCATATGAGGCATAATTGACTCACAAACATATCAAAAGGGGGTTCTCAAAAGGGCATTTCAAGGTAAAAAGGGTCAAAATGATTTATTTTGATCCTTTTGGGTCATTATTTGAAATAAGATATTTTATAATGTTTCATAAATTCATCTAATTCTTAAAATACCCCTCCATGACTCCCTCTATTTATACATATAGGGTCAAAAAGGTGTTATAGGAAATTCTTTCCTTCCTTTTTGCATTTGATGGCTTTCATTCCTCTTCCAACAAGGCAAATTACCTTGTTTAGCCCAAAACTATTCCATTTTCAACATGGTTAAGGAGGTTTCATGGTTTCTAAAGTGTTTCATGGTTATTCAATGCCAAGGAGATCTACTCATGGATGAATATTACTGGCTCCAAGCAAAGAGCAGATAAACTCAAGATTTCATGGAGGTTGTAATCCATTAAGTTCTAATTTTTCGCCTAAAAGGCCCAAATCATAGATGTCATATGAAGCATCATATATGATATGAAGTTCATTATCCTTATTTCACACATCTACTAGGTGTATCAACCTCCTTGATAGTTATTCTTAGTAGAACAGAGCATAAAATCTTCCAAACATAGATTTATTCATGATAAAGTAGAGCTTTATAAGGTTTTATTAAAGATTATACAACTATAAGATATATTCCTTGAGTATATTATGGTCATATGAGGTCACTCCCATAATTTCAAATTTTTCTTAGGTCTTTCAGGAGAATATCCATGCTCAAAAGTTGAAAACCAAATCAAAACCAACTAAGATCTCTTTCACAGACCTATATAGGTTATTTTAAATGATGTGTTATAAATGTTGATAATTTTCATGGTCATATATATCCATTGTATAGGGAGGAGGAGGTCATGAAGGATACACCCTAGGTGTTAGGAGGAAGAAATACTCAAACAATGCTATGAACAATCGTTAAGGAGCTAAAATAGTCCTTAAAAAGTCTTGATAGAGGCAAAATTTAGGAGTTGATATAATTTATGTTGATGCATGGAAAATAATGGCTCCTATAGGATGTCAAATAGTATCTTTGTAATCATATAGATACATCAAACTTGACTAAAGAGCTTCAAAATAACGGAAATCCATTAAAACATCACCAACAGTCCTCAACCCTCTAAAACCCTAGGGAGCTCATGAATCCAATTTTCACAATTGAAAATTTTATTCAGGGATATTTGATAGTGTTTCTAGGTTTATTAATGATGAAAATATTTCTCATGATCATTCTCCAAGAGTTTTAGGACTTATTCAAAATATTGGTCAGGGTTTATCATGTAGATTCAAGCTTTAAGATGATGTCTCCATACTTGTAGTTGGAAAACATGAGATTTTAATGCCTTTTGGAGTATTTATATTAATGAATAATCCTCACACAAACCAAAAAACTCCCCCTTATATTTAAGGCCACTCAAAAAAGGTGCAATTTCATTAAGAACACAAATTGCAAGGTTTTCAAGGTAATTTAGAAATGGGATACCAACAAGTCTATAGAGGAAAAATAGAGGTTTTCAAATGATTTTTAATAAGTTATTTTGAATAAGAAACCTCAAAAATTATCTTCATGTAATACTATAACCTTATTCTTACTCCTTTCTCCCTCCACACAAGGTTTTAGGCTCAATTAAACCATTCTCTAGTTTTAATAAGGTCTTTAGTTTGAAATGTCATCCACAAGTCTGTAGTATAAAAGTGTAGTTTTAATACATTTTTGATGTTTTCCAAATGAAGAGAGATTAAAAAATCCCAAAACATTCCATTATATCTCTTCATGTTCCATATATATGGGTTTGGTCTCATGGAGGTTAGCATTAGGATAGAGTAGTGATGTTTAAGATTTAGAGAGAACCTACAGGCCTATATACCAAGAATGGCAAAAAATTTCATACATTAGTGTGAGGTTAATTATAAGGGTGGGATTCAAGAAAGATAAAAAACACCTTCCTTTACATTCAATACCTTCCAAACATGGTATAGGCCTATAAGATCTCAAGTTAAGAGGTTTTGATAATGTTTCAATCTTGAAGGTTCTTAAACAGGCCTACATAACCAAGAGTTAAGTTTTCAAGGTATATTGGGTGTTATCTAATTAAGTAAATAACCTTAAAAAATTCAAGATATCACTCCTAATTTTTAGGTTATCTAAGCAAGTTGTAGGTGCATTTAATACCATGAGAGGTAATTCAAGGTTTTCAGAGGTTTTAAGATAAAGATGACCTATACACACCTAGAAGTTGAAATAATAGGTTTAAAAGGTTTTTTGGGATAATCCTATCATGGTCAAGGGTATAAAAATAATTAAAATAACCCCCCTCTTACCATTTATATCCTCAATCAAGGTGCAGACTTTTGAGAGCTTCTCTCAAAGTGTTGGTGAAGATTTCATCTTGGAGAGGAACACATAGGCTTCCAGGAACATGGATGAGGTTCCCAATGAAGTTTCAAGTGATCCTATCCCATAAAAGAACCATTTAAAAATTATTGAATAAGGCTTAATGAGTTTCAATATTTTTTAGGAAGATCTTTAGGCTACATACAAGATTAAGGTCCTCAATAGAGGGAAGTGGTCTCAAGAGTGAATTCAAATGTTAAAAGTCACCACCCATGCCAAGAAATTTCAATTTAGAGTTTAAAAACTAGAATGAGGATGAGACATAGTCAAGGGAAGGAGTGGAGTATTTTTTTAACATGGTATTTTAAAATAAAATGATAGAATTGTAAAATTTCCTTAAGCTATAGGCTTGGGTTTTGAAATTGGAGCCATGAGGATCAGAATGGATGCCTTAATTCATCATTTAGATTTTTTCAAATGGAAAAGATAGTTTAAAGAGTGATCCAAGTGTATTTGAATCCAAAAAAAATCACCAAACACCATATAATTTTAAAAAGGATGATGGATTTAAATAATGTTTCTCTTAGCCTATGTTTAGATGTGTCCTCTAGCTAGGGTTTTAAAGGTAAAGAAAAACACTATATCTTTTGTTATACCCTATGAAATTGGATGAAACTTTAGAGGGGATTATAAAACATCAATTTTCATGTTTTTTTAGCTTATTTAAAGATTATATGGTGCCTAAAAAAAGGGTTATGTGAGTTTTAAGCCTCTAGACCCATAAAACATAATCTTAACCCTACCAAGCTTGATTTTTGTTTATTCAAAGACACAATTTGGTACTACAAGTCAAATCATGATGGAAGAGGATGATATAACTCATGAAATATCCTTGGAAGTTTTAAATAAAGGTTCAATATATGACCTTGATGGAGATAAAGATCTAAATATGACTTGAACAAAGTACAGATCAATAAACCTCCTTAAGAAGACAAGGAAACTATATAGAGTTCAAGTTGAGAAAGACCAAGAGGTAAAGTTGAAGTAGGTTTAAATTAAGATAATTACATACTATGGATATCATGAATTAAGGATCCATTAAATTCTTAATTCTTATAATTAGGAGAGAGGGTTTTGAGCCCTCAAAATACAACCCATAGATTTTTAGGATGCCTTGACCTTTAAGGCATACCATGTGAGCCTCATGATAATAGAGGGAGGTTTAAGGGACTCTAATTCAATATTTTAGGACTATTCAGTAGAAGGAGATGATATTTATAGTTATAAGGATCTCAAAATGCTCTTCAAGATCCTCTCTAACCTCTTCCATCTTATGACAATGATGTGTGTTGTATTTGTAATATAATTTAAAGTTTATAAACAAGTTACAAGTCTTTTAACACATTGTAACCCTTCCATAATCAAGCAATATAATGATTATTTCAATATAAAGTTATAAAATCCATTTATAATGCATGAAATGACATTGTAAAGGGCATGTCCATGAAGTGCCAAGAGTCCTAAACCAGATAGGGAGACCATCTACTTGTAACATGGTCTTCAATGCCTTTCAAAACTATTATAAAAACTAGAGAGTAGGTGAATAATTGAAAGTTAGTAAATGGTCTCAAAAACTTCATGAGAAGTGGAGAATGGATGCAAGAAGATAGTGAAAATTTTAGGTCATAAGTATGATTAAGGAGATTCTTGGAAAAAATACTAATTTAGATACACCTCCTAACACTTGTTTATAATCACTCATACTAGTCAATAAAACTAAATAAGATAAGGAGATGGATATAATATTTTTAGATGGTCTTAAGGTGATTATACGAGTTTCCAAATAAGTCCTAAGCTTAAGAGTGATCTCAACACCTAGTTTTAAGCTATAATGGGTCTTTGAGAGCTTCATGAGATTGAGGAAAAGTTGATTGAAAGTTTTATATAATATAAGAGGAATGTCAGAGATGTAAATACATAATTCTTATTTCTTCAAGGATTCACATAGGTAGATTTGATAGTGATCCAAGATCCTAATCTCTCCAAGAGATATTTTAATATGCTCTATAGGTGATTTAAAACACTTCAAGGTCCATTATAACCTTAGAATGGGATGTACATGGTATAAGACTCCATGACTCTAATTAGAATGAGTGGTCATGAAAATAATAAATGAGATGTGGAATTAATCATAAAATTTTATTAAAAGCATATAATTTCCCATAGAGTTGCTCATCCATGCAAATCAACCTTCAATACTAAAGGTGGCATACAAAGTCTTCTTTTAATTCAACCACGCAATAGTTTTGGCATGCAATCATGAAGAGAGAGGTGAGTGGGGGTAAATTTTTTTGGATTTTTAAAAGTTAATCAATCCTTTAGGATCACATTTATCATCCACTAGGCCACCAAAAGGACAAGTAAGCATTTCCTTCACTCCTATACCACTCTCCATGAGAAGGTCATCAAGATGGTATCTTAGTGCAATGAAGAAAGCATAATAGCCTCGTGTTTTAGTTGTTTTATATCTTGAATAGGATTATTTAGGTTGTAAAAAATATATTTTTACAACTTAGTAGTGTTCTCTCTTCTCATTTATTATAAAAAGGACTAGAAATTCCTCATTTTGGCATCCCTCTATTGGGTATGACAAGACTCTACCCATATGATAAATTTTTACTATTGGATTTTAAGCCTTTGAATTAATAAAATATTGATTTTAACTTCTCCATAATTTCATGTCTATGTGATACTAGTGTTTTTTAGATCTATACTTGTAGAAGAAAGCATTATCTCTTGTATATGTCCATTTCTTTTCACTTTTATTCAAGAAGGTTCATATTTTTAGGTCACATTTTGTGTAAAGTTGGTTATGAAAATTATTAGTTATAAAATTTTGTTGATTGTGTCTTAAATAGGACCTTTTAGCTACCCTCCTTATAGTCCCAAAATAATCTATTGCCTTCAATATGAAACACTAATGCATGAAAACCTAATTTGGAAAATGTGTAAGACAAGTTCAACCTCTTTTTAGTCATATTGTGTTTTTATAATGAAGTAGAGGAGACCTTAAATCATTGTCACATCACTTTATGCTTAATTTCTAGTTTCCTCCTTATCTTTTTTCACACCAAGGCATAGAGTAGGCTTAGTTTAGGTGATCTACCAAGGGAACCAACCCTCTCTAGAGATTCACTCCTCACATAAGATCACCCATGGCCTGATGAGTGTTTCCATTATATCACTTGAAGGGATAAAAATTTAAACAAGGGTATAAATTCAAGTTGATAACAAGTACATAGACTAAAGGCCAAGGGTGCACTACCTTATGCTTTTTCCTTGCCCTCTTACCTTGATCAACTTCAGTTATTATGTCTAAGGGATCGAAAGTGGTAGATGCTAAGGGGGATGATTGAGGAAGCTTCTGGACCATGGATTATGTCACTATAATAGATTGGGATAATTGATTTGTGTGAATAGATACACTTATTATGGGAGTTACAACTATACTAACTAGAGTTGGGGAGATCATGGGCACTTGGATCTATCGAATGACCAATAGGGGCACTGAGGAGGTTCTAGGTTATGAAATGGATGAGGTAGATGGGAAAGAGGATGTGAGAGAACTAGGAAAGACTAAGGATAAAGGAAATGAGGTGAATTATAGAGGGGGTGAAAGTGTTGGCCTAGGTAAATGCAAGAAATTTGAAGAAATTACATTTCTAAAAATATTTGACAAAACTATAATATTGTATTATTTCTTGAATCAATATTTAAAAATCACGTGAAAATATTTATAGGATTTTCATGGGTGATTATTGGTTAAAACCAAGTTTCCTGTGAACCAATGATTTATTTAAAACAAAAGCATAAAAGTAAATTAAATACAAACTATACTAACTAAATATTAATCTAAAAAAATAAACTAAATTTGGATCATTAAATGACCCAAAAAACTCTCCCTTGATCTAAAGGGGTATAGAAAGACTAGTGAAAAGAACTGTGAGTCATCAAAGTAGACTCTATTATAACTACAACTAGTACACTATGCATGTTAGACTGATCCATAACCCAATCATCCCTACACTGTAGTAGGACATGATCACACACTATCCAACTACATCGATCCTCACGTAGAATCCATCAAATAAGTGATTTCCCTTTGTAATATGTATGACACATCTCAAACTAATTCCCAACAATCACTAACATCTCCCACAAGCCTTTTCTCAACACTAATAATGCTAACAACATAATGTTGACTCATACTACACATCATTGATGACTGATAAAAAAACCAATATGCAATAACTTCTCCCCTATCAAACGAGAGGTTAAAATCCATATCACTAAAATGATCCACATCAAATATCATATCAACACTAGATATATGAAAGCAAAGTACACAAGCCAAAAAGTGCTACTACATCAAATCCCAATATTGATCCTAGCAACTCGCACAAGATGGGTGTGTCACTATCTTAGAATATATAATCATCAATTGTGGAGAAAGAAACTTCATAGTCATCTCATCCATCAGAATAAGATATAGAATAATATCCAAAAGAGTGACTAGAGTGATTGGAGTGATCAATAATATTTGCTTCTACCTTTTTTTGATGTTGAGAGGACCTCTGTTGAGAGGGGCATTCTATAGAGAAATGGCTTATGCCACCACAATTGAATCATATCTTCTCACGTCCACTAGAACTAGAGGAATAATAGCAATATCAAGAAGAATACTTGTGCTTGTGCTTGTGTCCATGTGAATTTTTATGGTGATGCTCATTCTTTGGAGAACCAGAATGATGTCTATGTTTATGAGAGCCTAAATAATCCTTATGTCTAGAATGATGCTTATGTCTTGAAGAAAGAAAATGATGCCTATACCTAAAGTGTGCCTCTGAGAGTGTCTTTATTTATATTTTTTGGGCTCATACAATGGATTTCCTATTTTGATATAGCATGTATCCTCAGTAGGGTTTTCTTTCTTCTTTGCAAATTTTCACTCATATTGAATGAGTAAATCACAAATGAAATCAAAATTAGATTTGTTAAGCTTATCACTAAGCTATAACATTTTCAAAAAATTCTTGTAGCTAGGGATAAGACCATTCAAAACAATATAAATGAGCATTTCATCATCAAATTTTCCACCAATGGTGCCATATTCTTGTTTCAATTTCTTAATACGTGACACATACTCTAAAACATCTTCATCATTAGTGAGTTTAGTATTGATCAATTGCATAAGGAGATCAATTTTATTGTAAGTAAGTTGTTTATCATACAAGTCTTTTAGATCCTTTCATGATATCCATGCTTCATATTTAATAGCTTTAATATGAATTATGACTTGAGCACTACAAGTGGTTTAACAATGCAAGAGCTCACCTATCACATTTGTGAAATGTTGTAAGTTTTATGGCTTTAGTGGGCAATGTTGGTTGGTTTTCAACAACATCCCATAATTCATTGAATATTAATGTGTTTTCCATGTTTATTGACCATTATTTATAATTCTGAGGAGTTAGGTGTCCAGTGTCAATAATGAGACTCATAATTTTAGCCATGATGTAGAAAAATAAGAAATGTTATCAAGGTTTTACCTCTACCTTTGAAATATCTTCCATTTTAAAAATAATCCTAGGACTTATGATAGACTATATATTCTTTGAAAATACAATCATAATAAAATAGGAAAAAAATTGCATTTTGAAGGTGTCAATTTCAATCAAAAATACACCTTGATACATTATTTGAAATACATTTATTTTCAAAAATCATATAAGGAATAATCAAAACATAAATTTGATCATTATAATGTATCCATAATTTCAAAAACCATGAAGATCACCTGGTCACATGACCACCTTTGCAGACAAGAAGATGTATAACTAGTGTTTGAAAGAATGATGACTTACACCCTTATGTCTTCGTATGAATCAAAAAAGATTCTTAAAAGAGAATATTCTTCCAAAATATTCTCTAAAAAATAATATTTTTTCAAAAATAAAGATTTGAACCCTTGACCTTCTCTTTTCAAACTACTTCACAAAATTAAGCTATCCAAGTGCTCCATGAGCATTTACAAGTTTACAAAGATGGGAATTTCTATATGAACTTGATGTTTTTGCTCTAGTATAATAAAAAATAAATAACTTGGGTCAGAAAAAATTAATTTTTCCTATGAAATTATTTCAAAAGTAAACTCCAATTTTCCAAAGCTTGTTATGGGACCCACAAAACCCTAAATATGATCAAACTATATCAAAAACTTTATAAAAATGTTTTTTTTTTTTTTAAAAATTCCTTAGACTTCCAATGCTTCTCTAAAGCATTCCAACACCATGGCTGATTTAGACAATTATAAAACCCTTATGGTACTCCCTTATGCTATAAAAAATTGAATATTTCATTATTTGGTAGTGTTTGAGACTGACAACAGAGATTTTAGCTCTGTAAAATTGATTTTTGATAATACAGAACATTGAAAGGTTGTACTATTACAATTTTGGGCTGTACAAATCCATTTTTCAGCTTTAAAAACTTTTATAATTCTTTAATATTTGATAAATGATCTTCAAGAACTTAGATTCAATTCAATAAACAAGCAAATTTGAATAAATTACATTTATGAAAAAATTTGACAAAACTATAATATTGTATTATTTCTTGAATCAATATTTACAAATCACATGAAAAGATTTATAGGCTTTTCATGCGTTTTATAGGTTGAAACCAACTTTCCATGAACTAACAATTTATTTAAAAAATAAAAATAAAAGTAAATTAAATACAAACTATAATAACTAAATATTAATCTACCAAAATAAACTAATTTTGGATCATTAAATGATCCAACAAAATGGGAACAAGGGAGGCATCACCTTAGTGGATGACAAGGGATTTGGGAAACCAAGTGATGCCATGAGAAATTTTTAGAGAGTAGAGGGAGTGGTGAAAGGGGTTTGCACTAGTGTTAATTATTAGTCTTATTGTAGACTAGTCTCTAAGATGTTATTAGTATCAAACCTTAGGGCCTACACAACCTAAGGTTGAGTCACTTGAAATTGATCTACTTGGGGATAGGATGAATGGGTCTAGACTTGTTTGGGATGAGCTTCTTGAACTGAAGGAGGTGATGGAGGACTTGAGGGACAAGGTGTAGGAGGAGCTCTAAGAGGAAAATATATTGTAACCCTTTTATAATCTTTTTAGATATTTACATTAGAGTTTCTTTGGCATGATCTTGTTGAGCATTGTCATTGATTGTTAAGTTTTGGCATTGATGTCAAAGGTTATTGTGAAGGTGAATGGTCAAGTAAGCTTTGAAATATGTGTATTATTAAATTTTATGCCAACATAGTGAGTGTTTTTTCTCTGAGAGAGTGTGTGTGTGTGTAATCATGGTAAATGAGGTTGATAATAAGTAGGTCAATTCAGTTAAAAGTGATTAAGTGCATGGAATAGTTTTCATGAGTAAATTAATTCATGAAATAAAGAGTGTTTCCATGAGTGTGGTCATTAGTTAAAATATTTTTTTTGGAAATGTGAAATGTGACAAGGTCAAGCATGGAAGGTACATTGTATAACAAGCATAGTCATGTCATGTAGAGGCATGCGCATGGTGAGCATGAAGATGTATGTGTAGAGATATGTCCAAAAGTATGACATTATTTTATGAGCATGAAAGTCATGTGATCAAGGTGCAAAGGCATAAATAAGAGTTTAAAGGTGAGCCTACAAGGGTAAGACCTTCAATCTAAGTCTGCAACTAGACTAGTCCTAGACCCTACCTAACCTAATGAAATATCATGATTTGTTATCAAGGCATGTGAAGGATGTATGGAACTATTTAAGCATTAAATATATTATTTTAGTGGTGTAAGAGTGTTGTCTGAAGAGTTTTATTATTTTGATATCATTGAGGTAAGCATGTTTGAGTATTAGTTCTTGAGAATAAGGTATCTTGAGAAGCCTAGTTTAAACCCTGTGAGAAGGTGTGCATAGTGAAGTTTGGTGAAGTAAGTGAGAAAAATATTGTGAGAGGTTTTTTTAAATTGTGTGATCATGTAATTAAAGTGTGGAGACTTTAATAAGTGTTTCAAGGTCAGTTTTTAAGTTTCAATTGCCTAATAAGTCTAGTCATGACACTAATCATGGTATGTAAAGTCCTTATGAGAATGTATAAGCTTGGTTGCATGATAATATAAGGTTATAAAAGGATGTTTGACATTTTTTTATCATTAAATTGAAGTATTGAGAGCTTTAAAAGAGGTCTAAAGGTCAGTTCAAGGCCTAATGAGGTGTGAAGACTTAGGTGTATAAAGCAAGGTGGTGAGAGAATGGCCTAATGAGGTATCAAGTTCAGTTTCCAAGGCAAGTATGTATAGGTAAGGATTTTCATATGTATTATAAGTTGTCCTAGGTGTATTCATGAAATTTTAGGTAAAATTTTTGAAGGTTAAGGAAAGAAAAAGTGCTTTGAGGTCTCTTGATTGCATAAAATGAAGTATGCTCAACCTAAGAAGGATTTAATTATGATCTTTAGCTCTTAAAAAAAATTATGTGAACCTAATATATTCATGGTATATGGGTAAGGGTCCTATCTCAAAATTATAGACATTATTTTTTGTATTGAGGGGCTATGCTTTATAAACAATCATTAATAGTGGAAGTGTGTTTAAACCCTCTTAGAACCCTAATAGTGACCAATATTGAAGATATGATTCAAAAATGGTAAAGATGGTTTGGAATGATAATTTAAGTGTTTTTATACTATATTAAAATCTCCCAAGTGCCTCTAGGTTGTGTTGGTTAGAGAGAGGAGAGAGAATCTGTGAAGATACAAGGTTGATTCTAAAGAAGCTATTGTAGCTATAAAAAGTTATATTAGACAAAGTTTGAAAATTAATGAAGGTTGAAGCTTGAGACTAATATTTTATGTCCTTGTTGGTTTATGGATTGGTTATAGTGATTAATTTCTCCAAATTTTTTATCCAAGTTGGCCATTCGCTAACAGGCTTAATGAAGAAGAATAGTGCAAAAACTAGGCAGTTTGAAAAGTTGGTTTTTGGTATGATTTCAAGAAAGAATGATGCATTGGAGTTCATGGTGTGTTATTTAGGAGTTTTATGTCCTATAAATACATTTTATGATGTTTTATATTTATGTATATATGTTAAAAAGTTGAAGCCAAAATGGTTTATCTGGTTCTGGTGTGACTGTGAAGAGAGAGGTCAAAATATTGGTCTGCAAGACAAATATTTGACATTAGACCATATTTATTTTGATTTTAAATATGGTATATAAATGTCAAATAATAATTTTCATGTACTTTAAGTCTTTGAAAGTTCTCATATAGGTGTTGAAGTTCAATGTTTCATGACTATGTTTTTTTATAGTCTTGGTCATTGTGTGTAAGCAAGTTATAAGTGATGAAAAGTTGGATTTTAGTGTAAGATTGATGAAAAAAGTACATGGAGTTGTTATTAGTGACTTTTAGTCATTATAATTATTGTTAAAAGTTTTGGAGGTCATTTTAAGTGAATAAAATGTGTTCACAAAATGGGTTGTATGTTCAAAATTAGATTATGAGACTGTATGTCATGAGATTGGTCTATAAGACCAATATTTTCCATTTTAAAATATTATATTTATATATAATAATGGTCTAATTATCTCATAATATCATATACATGCATCATAAGTCATTTAATATGTTTATATAGGTGTTGGAGGTCTGAGTTACCATGATTGGTCTTTGAGGAAAACTAACATTTTTGAGTGAGTGAGTTGATGTGTTTTAGAGGCTCTATGACCTATGTGATGAAGTATAATGAACATGGAGAAGTTTTTGAGGCCTTTTAAGTTATATATATTTTATTTATTATCATGGTTTTGTTCCTAAATAATATGTTATATTCAATTATTCAAGATAGACCTTTTGTGAAAGTGAAGGCCTAATGTAAACAATACTAATGGTGTGCTTCAAGTGGTGGTTGGAGATAAAAAGTGTCATGGACCTAAGATGACCTTAGTGGGGATATATTTGAATGGTATATGAAGTTTTACTTATACTTTTGTATTTTTAAAGTGTTTCAAGGAGATTAAAGGGTAATGTGTATTAATGAAGGCCTAATTGAATTACGTCTCCTTAAGGCCCAAATGAGGTTTTGATATTTTAAGTTGAGGAAGAGATATTTTAGTGATTGATTAATGTATGAAATTTGTTATAATACCTATTTTAAGGGTAATCCATTTGTTCTAATGTATATGTCTGACAAAGAGTTATGTGAGCTAGAGGATTATATAAGAATAAGGCCTAATAAGCCTAATTGACTTGTTAAAGTATGAGTGAGTTCAAGAGAAGGAAATAACACTTTGAAGAGCTGAAGGAGGTCTTGTAGACCATAATAGGAGTGTATAGAAATTATATTGAAGATATAATATGGGTATTATATATGAATATCAAGGTCATATTATATACACATAATATTTTTAAAATTTTATCACTTACTGACACTTTGTATCTTGTAGGAACCTGTCGAGTCTCAATCTTTCTGAGTACATGCCTTAAGGGGTGCACCAAGAAAGGGGTGGGAATACCATTGGTGCTTCATAATATTGTTGTCCATTTTTCCACTTTCTATCTACACACTTGTCTCCTAAAACCATTTAACTTGAGCTTATTATTATCTATTGTACACATTCTAAACATTTGTCATGCTTTATCCTCCTTACTCTTACCTTGATCCCCTTTCACCAATTTATTGTATTAGGTTGACTAGGTCAACTTTGTATATTTTTTAACCTATTATTACTATATAGGGTCCACAAGGTTGATCTTGTATTATTTAGGAATATTTTTCACTTGGAGTCTTGTTATCCCTTTGGCTGACCTAGCTCGAGACCTAGTGATTTATCTCTCAAAAACATATAGGGTCAATTGGGTCAACCCTATATAATAGACATATTCAAAATGATTTAGGGAAAGATATACCTATATATAAAAGTTCATTTACAACCATTTGAGAATAGAGAAGTGAAGAATAATAAGTGTGAATGAACATCTACTTATTGGCCATTCTACTTGAGGAATAAAGCTTAGGGTTCCAAACTTTCTTTGGAGATACAAATATTGTCTTATGGAGAAGTATTTTGGATGCATAGATAGGTTGTGTAGCCTATAGATGAATTGTATTTATTATCCTTACATACCACAACAATATCTTATGAAGCACCTTAGCCAAGGGAGATATTAAGGCTTGGTAGGTTCATCTTCAAGGTAAGTATTCCTAACTTTATTTCTCCTTTGTAAGAGTAGATAGATAATGTATTTGTGATTATCTTCCATGTATTAGAATTTCATATACATTGACATGAGTATATGTCTTTTATACATGTTTAGTTTAGCTTATTTTATTTCTAACCCCATTTTGTGCCACAAGATTTGGTCTACACTAGATTAGATTTAATTTATTGTTTATTAGAATAGAGTGAATATCAAAACCTAGGACTCTTTTAGGGTTGTTTTATGATTGTGTTAGACTATAAGATTTGGAACCCTTCCTATCATGGTGTATTATGACAAGTGATCCCCTAATAAAGTCTAGTAGATCCCCATATTGGTCATGTTCCCACTTAACAAATATATTCTTAATTAGAAATGTCGGTATACTCTATCTTCTCTAAGCCAGAATTGATTTATATACATGATGCATTTTTGATTGCATACATTCTAGTGAACTCGATGTGAACTAACCCTTGCAAGACTTGTTCACCTTATTTCCTTCTTTCATTCATTCATCATTATTTTTATCATATATTTACCATATTGGATCAACTATATCAACCCAATATCTAACTTATGTGGATAGGATTTCAGGTACAAGTTAATGGATCAACCTTATTGACCCAGTATAGGTTTTTATAATTTTAGACATCTAGTCCAAACTATTCGGTCAACCTAGTCAACCCTATACATTTTTAGACACTCAAAAACAATTTTTTGCAACATTTGATCAACCCAATCAACCTTGTTAGTAGAATTGTCAATCATATATCAAGGTTCTTGAATAAAAATCTTCATTCTCTACATCTCTGATCCACTAAGGTTCCTTTCTACCTCTCTATCTCTTTCTTTCTAGTCTTTCCTTTTACAGTTTTTAGTCTTTAAAATTGCCCCTGCACAGTCAACTAGATCAACCTTACTAACCTAGTTCTATGTTTTATGTTTTATCTAGATAATTGGGTCTACTTTGTCGACCTTATTCATTTTTAGACCTTGATTTTGTAGTATAGGTTTGACCCTATTGACCCTGTTCTATAGTATATGCATACACTATTGACTATATCAACATTGTACCTTATTTCAAAGTTGGAATTAACCTTATATGCTAGTAATTAATTCACACTTTCACTTCTTATTGCTTGCATGCTTAGAATAGTTCACATATCTTAATTATCTAGTTTTTAATTAATCATTTAATTTCACTATGTCTTATTTTATGCACACATGCCCAAATCACAAAATCTAAATAAGAATTTTAACTTTGTCTACCCAAGGCCAACCTACTTGGATTTCATCACCAATGGAGAAGTTGACTTAATGTTATGGTCAAGTATAAAGTGTGGTTAATGGTATATTATGGTTAAACACCTGACACCCTTATCATTGTAGTGTGTGAAGTGAGGAGCAGGCCCCAATACCAAGCTTGTATCATTATCACTACAAATCCCTTTTAGCTCAAAATACCTGAAACCATCCTTACATTGATTTCTAGTTTCTTGCTTACAACTAACTTCCCATCACATTTAAAATCATATCTTAATAATATAATAAACATTCAGGTTGAATAATTAGTTAGCTATTTACTTTCCAACTTTATTTCTTTCTCTTTGCTCAATATTATTTTATATTGTAAAAACTTTCATTATCTAGCATTGGTTCAAGGTTTTGTGTTGTGTGCTTCAATTAGATTGGCCAATGTTTGTCCAATTGATTGTTTGTTTCCCTTCTATTATTTATTTTCAAATTACTTGCAAAATTTATCTTGTTTTAATTAACAAATATGTTATAGGCTTCTTAATTATCCCTACCTATTGTACTAGATCGACCATGTACCTTTTTCTAGCCTTTGTTCACTATACTAGATTGATCCATTCAACCCTATACTATTTATAGACCTTATTTTCTCTTTTTCTAACCTTTGTTCACTATACTAAATTAACCTAGTTGACCTTGTATTGTTTTTAGACCTTATTTTTATGTTAGGTGGACCCAATCAACCTTGTACTATTTCTATCACTTCATGTTTCTTTGCTTTCTCATCTATATCTTTTTCCCTTCATCATAGACTTTATACTTGATGACAATAATGAGTTGCAGTCAATAGACATGATGAATTTTACCAACCCTCATAGGGTCTCCTATAGATAGAGTAGGGTTCCTCTCTTAGATGTTAGTAATGTTCATATTTACATTCACACATTGAACTATGAGACCCCTCCTAATACCTCTTCATAGCATAATACTTTATTTATATTATAAAATCAACTTAAATTAGAGTATACCCCTAAAATGCTCTTCTTTATTTTTAAATTTCGTCAACATCAAGGAAAATATCCTTCTACCATTTACAATCTTATGATTAGTGGTCAATCTAAAGAGGTTCATTCACTTAATCCTACATTCTCAACTAGATTTGGGAGTACAACTTTATTTTATTCTCAACCTCTTCCTTTAATTATGACCCCTTATCATACCATGACCTCTTCTTCTCTAACTTCTTCCACCTCCATGCCTAGTATATCCACTAACATGGCAGGTTCTTCATCTAGTGGGCCTCTCATAAGATCCACTATACTTAACCCTTCCACTAGTGAATCATTTGCTATCTAAGGTAATCATTTTACTAGCACTTCTTCTCAACCATTCACTAGTCCATATTTTTCTACACAAGAAAATTTTGCCACTAGTGCCTTACATTCTCATAATTCCTCTCAAGTTCCTATCAACACCAATAGTGGTACCTAAGCCACTAATACAAAATCTAATTCTTATAATAATGTTAATTAAACCCACCAACTATTATTATAAATTCTCAGTCAAATGAATACCTTTCAAGCTCATAACACAAATCAAATGATGATAATTCAAAACCACCTTCTTCATCTTCAATCTCATCCTCAACCAATGGCTTGGGGAACACATAACTAGAATGTTCCCCCTCCTCCTCTTCAATATTATCAAGCCAATCTCATTTTTCAACCTCCTTTAGTCAACAAAATCATTAAGCATCTTCAAAATTAACTTCTCACTACTCAAATTTATAACATTGATATATGAGGTATCACACCTATAATTTCTTATAATGGATCAACCAATCCCACCTTTAATCTTAAAATTTTTGGAAATATTTATAAAGATTGGGTCAAATTAAACACCTTTGGTGCTACCAAACTCTTGGACAAAACTCTCATAGGTGATTCATTGGATTGGTACAACCAAGTTAGAACTCAATCCTATACTAGTTTGGAGGATTTAGTGAATGCTTTAGTTTAAGAATTCCAAACTAGTAATCTTCTCAAAAACACTTTGGGCCACTTCATAAATTGCAAACAACTTGAAAATGAAACTTCTCAAGTCTTTGTTAAAAGGTGGAAAAATTTATCAAACAAATGTGAACATAACATGGTTGATGATAGTCTTTTCCATCTTTTTTTTCCTAAGCTTCAATATTCAGTCTTCACTCTCTCTCCATATACATTGGAGGAGGCTATTGACCGGCCTAAATTACAAGATTTCCTTATGCATCAATTCAAGCCATCTCAACCTTATATGGGTCCTCATCTTTTACTTAATAATAAAAATTTCAATGTTACCAATGATGGTGTTATATATTCTTATGACATAATTCATATTGTTCAAGTTTTCATTCCTTCCCCTTCATCGGAACTAGCTCCATCTTCTCAATAATATACCAATCTTTGCTTATCTTCACGAAAAAACATAAATGTTTATAAACCTCTATCTGCAGATGAATCTCTTAACTATTTACCTAGGCCTCTTCCATGAGAACTTGACCCTACCCATCCTATAAAATCCTAGTATGATCCTAACAAGTCTTATTGGTTTCATGCTAGTTGGGGTCATTCTCATGAGACCTGTAGACAATTTCATAATTTAGCTATGGATGTTCTTATTGGTCCTAATTTTGATCATGATTATATCATTAAAAAACATCAATAATCTTATGAAATTATTTTTAAAGACTATAAATCACATGATAAAACTCAAGCCTTGATCCAAGCCAATGCTCATTTGGATATCTATAAAGACCCTCTTCCTAATCATCAACCTATCTAATATATTCAAGACAAATCCACCCCTTCCACCAATAATGTAGAAAGTCTTGTTGAACTCATTTTTAAAGAGAGTATAGTTAACATGACTAATATACAAAGGGTGTTTGATTTTATCAATTCCCAACCTATCTACACTCCTCCTTTATATATAACATATCATGTTATCTAGGATTCTTCTCCATCTCATTTAAATTAGTTGGGGAAAGATGACCTTATTAATTTTGATGATTCAATTTTTATTCTCCCTTGGATAATACTTCCTTTTTTATTTCTACCACTCTTTTGTCATCTTATAACACTAATGATACTCAAATTTCTACTAAAAATTCTTCTACCAATTCTCAAAATAAACTTGAATCAACTACTTCATCATCACAACATGATTTAAAACCTTGTTTTAAACCTTCTTCTTACCAACTTAGATTTCAATGTACTTTGGCTCCTCATTTTGAATATCTCCTTAATCATTATGCATCTATATCTAACAATCTTATTATGGGTTATGATGAGTGGGATCCCATAGTGGAACTCATATCCCATCCCAAATTCTATTCCTTGAGCTTACGAGGACTTCTCTATGTCATAGAAATCATCTTAGTCAACTATTATTTGAAATGAATTTCCCTTATCCTCCCCTAACAAGATGGGAGGCAGCCTTATCTAGATCCTAGGATAGTATATTACAATAATGTGAAGATATTTCTATCAATATTGATGAAACTATGGACACTTATCTTTCCTTAAAAAAAATTATATCTTTTATGATGCCAGATGAGATTCTACTTCGCGCAGATATTCCTCCCTTATTCATTAGTTTCAAAATAGGTGATATCCAAATTAAGCATGTATTGATTGATGAGGGTTCTATCACCTATGTTGTTTCTCTGAACTTCATTACGACCCTTGGATATTCATAATGAAATCTCAATTCTACACACAACACCTACCACGGATATGATAGAAAGCAAATGCCTCCTCTAGGTTGTGTGTGGCTTCCCATTACTATGTCCTATCACTATCCATGTGAAGGTGATTATATTTAACTTTCCCCTTTCTTATAACATCTTACTTAGTAGGCCATGGACTCATCGTATGAGATTCATTGCTTCTTCCACCTACCAATGTGTTAAATTCTCTAATAATGGATGATAGAACAAGCAATACAATAACATTCAAACACCAAATATAGATGTGAGATCAATAGTAAAGACATTCACCATGAAATAATGAGAGTGAAGTTGAACACACCATAACACAGATATACCTAAAAAAACTTTCAAGAGGTAAAAAAATATAAATATTATTTATATAATGAGAAATTAACAAGTACCCAATATAGTCTTTCTTCCTCTCACTTTTTTTTTCATTAAATCTTACAATATAAACTGTTTATTATATAGGCAAAGTAATTTGCCCATTATACATAAATTTTTCCAACCACCACATTAATAGATTCAACATCTCTAAAGGTCATTTAATATATTTTATTATTTATTTATATGAAGATAAACTCATAATAAATAATAAAATTTATTATTATTTAACCAATGTAATTTAATGTATTAATGGTACATAAATAATACCACTTAACCATTAATTATTTCAAAACTCCCACTTAATGTTAAGTGAAAATACATGATGATTTTTAGGAGGTAACAATATAATGAACTTACACTCCATGAACCATACATGATGAGTTTTAAGAGGTAATAATTGAAGGAAACATCATCATGCCATAGTCACCTTTAAAGAAATTATGCTATGTAAACAATCACTCAAAGGTAGTACACTATTTAACTATAGACATTACTATAGACACCCAAAGGTATTAAAATATGTAACTTCAATCACATAATCATCTTTAAAGGAATTACACTATACAACTATAGACACCCAAAGGTATTACACTATGTAACCACAATTACATAGTCACCTTTAAAAGTATTACACTATACACCCATATATACCTAAAGGTTTTGCACTATGTCCACATAGACATATTTAAAAGAATTACAATATGTTACCCTAAGCCAATTAGAGTGAATTTAGGATAGCATGATCATGAGACTACATCCCATAGTGAGAATACATCTCACAATTTTTTATAAATAATCAACCAAACATATTGGAGTATTTTATAACATAAAGACCACAATGCTACTATGTGTTGGGTACAATGTAGACTTCCATATGAAGTTTATTAAAATTACATAAAGTGATTTATTACAATGAGAATTATAAAGAGATATAAGGAAACACATGACCCACATGTCTACTAAGAAGTGATATTATCATGCACACTTCCCCTCAATGGCAACTTTGATAAGTCCAGCATTGAATGAACTTCCATAAGCTTTAATTTATTGGTGTTGTATTAGATTTTAAAATTTTGACTATCACCAAGAAATTTGGTATAATGAAGAACTTCTACAGGATGTTATTCTATCATCTTTCATAGCCATAAAGTTTCATTAGCAACTTCCGCATGAAGGGCTCCAAGTGATAACACCTATACTAAACATAAACACGTATCCAAAAGTAGACTGATCATAGTATGGTTAGGATCACAATAACTAAATAAATTAACATAATAAAATAAAAAATAATATAAACTAAAATTTATAGTTCTTTTTATATATCAAAGCATTCACTTTGCTAATTTCCAATGATCCAAGTATGGATCTTACATGAATCTAAAAGTAACACTAATATTTTATGAAATATCTATCCTAGTAATAGTTAGATAAATCAAAATACCAACAAGATATTTATAAATATAGGTTATCTTTATTGCACATAGTTTTTAGATCAAGCTTTAACACAACCTTCAATATAAGCTTACAATCAAACATGTTAAATTTAACAAGTAGATTATGTGATGCACATACAATAAAATTCACTAATAATTTGATACTAAGTTAACCAAATATTATATATCTTATTATGAATAATTTATACTATGATTTGAGTCATGAATATATATTTTTCTTTTAAAGTTGACAGTACAAGTTTAAATTTTATACTAAATCGAAAAAAAAAGATTTTAAAAAATAAAAAATTTAATATGATTTATACTTGATTTTATAATAAATACACATATTCTAGTGTGTAAAAAACACTAGCCATTTTAATTTATTGCAAAATAATTCAAAAACACAAATAATTACAAGCGTGAAAGTTGAAAGTGTCATAATTATCATAAATAGTGTCACAAATTATATTATTTGAATAAATTGTTGTAAAATCAATATTAAGAAGTTTCAAATAAAATAAAATACCATACTAATGTATCCAAAAGGTTCAAAAACTTAAATATTGATCAGTCCCATGACAATCTTTGACAAAGAATATGATAAGTCAAGGGTATCAAAAGTGTTGAAAGTGTTGCAAGCTTCACACATGAGATTTTACACTACTAATAACCATAATTTTTGACTAATTATTTTAAAATCAATTATTAATTCTAATCAAAAATATATATTGAGATTGATATTTGATTTAAGGACCTTGGATTTATAAATATTTTCTAAAAAATACTAGTAAACTTCCCTTTATCCAATACAAGACTTCACATGCAAGCTACATGATTTAATTAATTTTGATTTTTTTAAAAATCAAAATATTAAATATATATAAAGTAAATATCTCGTGATTGTATAAATATAAATAATTAAAAAAAAAACTAGCAAATATTTATTTGTCCAATACAAGACTTCATATGCAAGCTACATGATTTAATTAATTTTGATTTTTTTTAAAAATTCAAAATATTAAATGCATGTAAAATAAATATCTCATGATTGTATAAATAAAAAATTAAATATTTTTTTAATCTTTTTGGAAAATGCAAGTCAACATATATGGACCCACTATGTGCTTGCATGAAAAATTGGTTAATTACAACTCACCTACTAAGTATGTTAACATAATAAATGCACTAACTTATATTTAACATTTTGTAGTATATTTTTTATTAAATAAATAAATCATAATTAAATACTTTTGTTAAAATAATAAAATGAAAGTATTTATCTAAAATTAAAAAAGTTTAAGTGGGGTCCACTATTTGGGTGGAATAAAACCAATTAAATAAATATTTTATTTTTAAAATACTTGTATTAAAACTTTAACATACCCATTAATTATTTGTTGTGGCACATTTTATATAGAAGCATGACACAGATGGAGAGTAGGAAAGGATTGCAGGAGCTTTAGATATTCATTTTCAATGATCCAAAGCGTGAAAACATGTGTAAATGACCATCCAAAACTATTGGTAGACCTAAATCTATTATTTTTTAACTATTACATGATATTTTAATGCTTCTATTACTATTATGACATACTATGGCACCTAGGTAGAAGTAAAAAAATATATATATATTTTCTTTTGATGCTCTTCAAGGTTTGAAAATGACTCCAACAAGCTTAAATATTGTAGAAAATATAAAATCAACCTTTAAATCTCAAAAAATAACTAAAAAAACATGATTTTTTTTTCTTCCATGGCCGTACAAGCTGAAACATGATGGATGGGAGGAGAAAAAAATTAAAAAAAATTGTAGGAAACCAAATCAGACAGTAAATATCAAAATTGCTTGAAAATGACCAAACTAAGCAAATGGAAAAAATAAAACTAAGATTTACTACTTAAAATCTAATCTTTTACTGATTTTTATCTCACACATGCTAAAAAATGATATTTAGAAGGAGAGAAAAAAAATTGAAATAAGCTACAAGAGTCTAAATTAAGTGAAATAAAGGTAAAAAATGCTTGAAAATGGTCAAACTAAGCCAATGGAGTGACCAGAATGGAGATTTACTATACATTTTTTTAAATGCCATAAAATAATTTTCAAGGACTAATTCGCTCACTTGTTGGCTCTCTTAATGTTTACTACTTTCATTAAGTGTTAGATCTACAACTAAAGAGCTTTAACTAGTTTCATACAAATTATTAGTCCAAAAAACAAGAAAAAATTAAAAAAAATAATGATTAAAAAATATTTTAGCCTATTTTAAGATTCTCAATTAGACCTATGACATGAAAATAGGTTTAAAATATGAAAATTTGTATAGATCTGAGATTTCTAAGCTTTTAAAAGAGGAAAAAGTAGAATAACTTACTTCTTATAGAAAGAGAAGCTTGAAAATTTTCATGATCATACCATTGCTTGAAAATAGATGAATTTAGGTTTGAATAGAAGCTAAAAATCTTTGATCTATGATCTTGCCACTTGATCACACATCAACTGGCTCTGATACCATGACATAATAAATAATATGATTGCATACAAACACCATATCTAGATGTGAGATCAATAGCAAAGACATTCACCATGAAATAATGAGAATAAAGTTAAACACACCATAACACAAATATACATGAAAAAAATTCCAATAAGTAAAAAGCTCACAAATATTATTCATATAATGAGAAACTAACAAGTACCCACTATAGTCTTTCTTCCTCTCACTTCTTCTTTTTTAATCACATCTTATAATATAAACTCTTTATTATATAGGTAAGGTAATCTGCCCATTATAAATGACTTTTCCTAACCATCACATTAATAGGTTCAACCTCTCTAAAGGTTATTTAATATATTTTATTATTTATTTACGCAAGGATAAACTCATGATAAATAATAAAATATATTATTATTTAACTAATATAAATTTACATATTAAAGGTACATAAATAATATCACTTAACCATTAATTATTTCAATAATGGAGTCATTTATAATATTCAACATGATACTAACCCTTGGAATTTTGAACAATTCCAAGACCATGGTGTCTTCAAGATTCCTACTCTTAAACCTTTACCTAGCATTCCATTATATGAGTCTCAACATCTTAATCTTTTTATTAATTCAACTCAAGGTTACAATGGACATCCCAAACTCATTGAGAAAATTCCTACTAACCTCTTAGATTATGATGATGATGAGCCTAATGATATTAACCTTAATATTAAAACTTTTGATCTCTCACCTAATCTCATCTTATAGCTTCTTACTTCCTTACAAACTTGTTCTCACAAGCCTCCTTGCAATGATATTCATGTAGTCTTGACCAAGATTCAGTATTCTATTTAGCACACTTTCTCAGATGACAAGGTCATATCTACTTGTTTAATTGATCTTTACATCTTGAATTATGATGATGGTTATTCTTTAGATGATCCATTTTTAGGCAGTCTTATATAGGCTCATGATGTTGAGATTGCTTGCTATCATTCTTTTTTACTCGAGTCTTTTCATGTATATTCTCATTTTCCTTTATTTATAGTTTTTAATTTTAGAATTTTTCCTCTTTATCATAGGGTAGAGATGGTGCCAAAACCTTTAATTTTTAAGGATCCTTGTATGAGTATGCTGATGGATCATGTTATGATTAGGCCTTATCATTTTGCTAGGTACCATGATAAATGTAGTTAGATTACTCCTAAGATTAGTGAAATTATTTCTAGACCTTATATAGAGACAAATCCTCCCTCAGTAGAGCCCCTATTAGAGCCCATTCTTTTTCATGCTATAGTTAAGTCTATTCTTGCTCCTGCTCTTTCTGATTTTACCCCTGCTTCTCATCCCATTTTTTCCTTCCATTGAGCCTAGTTTCATTCCTTCTCCATCACCACTTTATTTTGGTGATGGTTTTCTTCCCTTGCCTTAGATGGATCTATTTCTTGCTAAATGGGCTGATGAGTCTTCTTCAACTTCTTCCACTTCTATTACATCTTATTTTATGAGTGATTCTCCTAAGACAACTCACAAGCATATCTATTGCTTCCATGGGATAGATAATAATTATTCTACCCATTATCACAAGTTATGAAAGTATATTGATATTTTGCATCCTTCCTTTCCTTCCTTAGACAAATACACACCTCACCTAAATGTTCTACCTAAATACATACCTAATTATGGTGAGGTGTATTGATTGTGGCTTTATTTTGGCACCCATCATAATGATCACTGCTACATCCTTTAATAACACCTTAAAGACCATCTTATAGTTATTCAAGGCCTTCTTTCATTCCTCACATAGGTCATCCCCATAATAAGGCTTCTCTTTCTTCTCTCGTGGCTCCACATCTAGTGGTTCCATCCCCTCCTATGGTCCCTTCATCACCTTATATGCCTCTACCCATGATTCTTTCACCTATGGAACTTCCCTCACCCATAGATACTTCTCTAGCAGTAATTCTTGTATCTTTTATAGATCCCATTCCCATGCATTCTCTCAAGCATCCCTTTGCCTAATTTCCCTCTTTAGCACGATCTTTCAAGTATTCCTGCTTTTTCCATTGAGGAGATTAGAAGAGAAGTCTTTTCCTAATTTTCATTGAAGATTGATCAAACATTAGAAGTAGTTCATATCCAATTTCATAAAGATTTATTTAATGTCTTGGATAATGTGTATGGGTAGATTTATCAGTATTTATGAGCGCATGCATGGAAATTTTACATTTACATTTTGATTAGACATGTGCTCCAATTTTATTTTTATCTATCTATTATATCATTTGATGTTGTGTCAAATCCATATTTTTTTATATAGTGATTTTACCTTTTGTACCATATCTTGCCTATATTGTCATTTATACTTGCATATGATTGTCTTTCTTTATCATTATTTTCTCTTTCTTTCCTGATTTTTTCTCAAAACTCTCTTCTTGTGCCTTCATGATTGTTTGCTTTCTTATCTATATTTTTCATAGATAATTATCATTTTGACTTGGTTATACAAACCTTGCTCCCTTTGGTCCTTCTCTTCTATTGCCATGTGATCAATTAACAAATAATGCATCTCATTATACTTTTCTTATACCAGTCTACTTTTGGATCTCTTTTTTCCCTTATTTCCTTTTGAAAAACTAAGCATATAAATGGTTGAGACTTGAGATCACATGCTAGTTTATTATTAAGCCTAAGTGTCATCATCAGTCTTTATTTTTGGTTACTTAGCTTCCTTTCTCCTTAGCCTAAAGATAATTCATATTTATCACTAGATCTCTCATGATTGGTCATTCCAAATCTATATGGAGAAGGAATTTAAAAAATACATACAAATTTAAAATCCAAATCATTTTACAAAAGGTAATGATATAAAAGGCAAAAATATTCTTAAAAGTCAAATCACACTAAAAGATGTAATTCAAAGCACATCTCCTTCTTCTAGTCAAAGCTCAAACTTGATAGTTATCCTCATGATAGAGCCGAGGTCCTTTGGGGTTTGGTAGGCTAGTATATTATAAAAGGATAATAAAAAATATATTTTAGTGCTACCTATTTTCTCACGTAAGTATCCAATCTTTACAGTAGACTAATGGCTCTGTAAGGGGTCCTGAGGAATAGGGAACACATCATGAGAAGGTAAGTCCATTTTACCTTTTTTATACCAATCTACCTTTATGAGTTGATCTTAGTAGCACACTTATTTGCCTATAAAGATTTGTGTCTATAATAAATAGTTTTCCTTTGCACATTGATGGTCACTGGTCACTTAGTGTATTCTTATGTCCTTAGTATGCCTTTTGTCTCCTAAGGTCTTCTCATAAGATGCCTAAGTCTTGATTTTTACATTCCCTTTGTAATTCCCTATATCCCTCATATTTCCTCTTGAGAAATATTGTTTTATCTATTGATCACTCCCCTTGGGATTTCATTTGTGAGTTGCATTGTAATACCATGGATAGGACCTGACATTCCTCATAAATTATAACCTTTTTTCTTCCTATTACCACATCCTTTGTTACCTGATTGTTCTAATTTTTTCACCTATATTGTGTTATATTTGTGAGTTACATTGTAAGATTGTAGATAGGACCTAATATTTCTCATAAAATTTTGCAATAATATTAGTCACAAACAAGATTACATGTGTCGAATATGAGATAAGATGTGATTGATTATGTAGTTACACATCACTGACATGCTTCATAGATTTATTTAATATGTTTTTATGCTTACTTCATTTATATTTTAATCTTATCTTATTATTATCTAAGTGCATGTAATAATACAACCATTTTTTGAATTTTTCATACTTCCTAGCTTGACTTAGTGTGATAAATCTAAGACCAATCTTTTACCAATTTTATTTTTCTCCTATACTTTCCAATATGATTTAGTATAATTGATTGACTTAATTTATTTATTTTTATACCATTTATGCTTTTTTTATACCTTCCATCTTATTACATTGTTTTCATACTTCCTAATGTGATTTAATATGATTTTGCTTGTTTTAATTTGGTGCAAAAATCTTTCACTTTGGTTTTAAAACAAATTCCTTTTTACCATCTTGTTTTACCATCCTTTGGTTATTTATACTTAGTAATTTTTTTGTTATTACACATTTTCCAACTTGAAATAGTGTCTAGTACATTTTTGATTGATTATATTTTTTCAAGTCATTTTTGTCTATTTCATTTTTACCCATGCATGGGTTCTACGTAATGTTAGAAAAGAAACCACATTTCATATATTTCCTATAGCATATAAAACAACATATAAATACATGTGATAGAAATAAATATATCTAAAACATCCACAACCATAACCATAATGATGAAAACATACACAATCAACATTAATTTGTCAAAATGATATATATATATATATATATATATATGTATATATATATATATGTATATGTATATATATATATATATATATATACATATACATATATATATATATACATATATATATATATATATATATATATATATATATATATATATATATATATATCATTTTGACAAATTAATGTTGATTGTGTATGTTTTAATTTGGCATCTACATAGATGTATTTGAGATCCTATAGATCATCAAATTTAAACTCATTTGATTATTTACTTGAGATTTATTTTGACATCTGTGTGACCATCATTGACATCTCGTAGACCATATGTGACATCTTTTAGACCATCAAATTTAAGAACTGATGAATATTCACTTAAGGTTAAACTTGACTTTTGAACGAATGTGTTCATTTGTTGGGTCAACTTTGAAGGCTTGGATCTCAAAGTGAAAAATTCATGGAGGCCCAAAAATTGTAGGGGATGATGATCCAAGTAGTAAGAGTAACATATTTACCTGACTTGAGGGCTTACGAAGATTTCTAAGCATATTTAATAAATGTGTAAATAAGCTAACCAGTCCATTTCTGAGTGACATCCTGATGACCGTCTGACTCCCTAAACTTGTTATTTTGAGATTTTGTTTGATCTTTGGAAGCTTGAATGATTTCTTAAAGCTTAAGAAAACTTGTCCATGACTTGAACTAGAAGATTACTTGTGTAAACTTATTTGGATCCTCCATTTACTTTGTAGACCTATTTCTTTAAGATCAATAGAATTACACTTTAAGCTTGTTTAAAGTGTTGCAAGAAATATGATCTTCCTCTTTTATCATTGGATCCTTCTCTCAATTAATAACATTACTTAGTAGTTGAAAGCTTTGGATGTAGGCCAAAAATGGCCAACATCATTGGTTACTTAGGTAGGAAGCATGCCTATTATGCTCAAACTCAGACCATGTATATGACTCTTGGACTCATAACAGATGAATGCAAGAGACATCTTGATTTGTAAAGACAATAAATTCCACAAAAATAGGGAAGAAAAAAATAAATTAAGGAAACTAAACTAACAAAGCAAAATGTGCAAATAAATCACTTATTTGGGATAAAATATAAATAAGATAACCTAATTAACCATGATAGAACATGATCCACCTGGATCAAAAGGGAAATTCATGAATTTTCTCATTCTAAGAGAATGTACAAGTTACAAAGTAGGGTATTTAATAAACATGACATTTGAAAAGGCACTCTTCTTACCAATTATTTCTCTTAACATCTCCTAAAATGAGCCATCAATAGTAAACCAATCACAAACAAAGACAAATTCATCTTACACTTATGGATCCTTTTTATGATGCTTATTAACTACAACCTTGTCAAGTGACATCTCATCTATGCCTTGTCTTTGAGTGACCGTGTCCTTCTTATCAACTATTGAAATTTCATCCAGCTCTTCAAGGAGCTCTGAATAGTCAACCCAAGATGTATCATGATCTTGAATAGGTGCCTCTTGATCAAATTTCTAAATATCATGCTCTCTAATGGGAAATATATCCTTACAAATATCTTTAATATTTTTTAGAGATTCAAGATATAACTACTGATCATTATCTTATTCCTCACTTTGATCAACTTGAATAGGACCATTTTGAAAGGAATATTCATCTTTCTCAATTGGAGATATCTCAATCTCATTTTTATCTTCAACTTGTAGTAATTCTTCATGTATTTCTTCCATTTCAAGATAAACCTTTTCCTACATACTTGAGATAACTTCTTTAAATCAGCTAAAATTTTAGTAAGAACATATACCTCAAGTGAAGTATCAATAAATAACTCTTTTTCATACACACTTGAAGCATCCTCTTCACATTCTTTAAGAATTTAGCTTTCATCTACAACCTCTTTTTCTATCTCCCATATAAATAGCTCTTCTTGAAGAATGGAAATGGTGGGTAGGTGATGAAATTCATTTGTTTGAGAGGGAGTATGAAGCATAAAAAGTTGATCATTATCATATTTTTGGATCTTGTATGTAATGGAATTTTGGAGAGGAGATAAAGAGAAGCCTTTGACAACCTCTACATTATACTCCTTCCACTTGGCTATCACTTCATCAAATCTTGAAATCTCTTTGTCCTAAGTTTAAGGGATGAGTGGTTAAAAAAGGGAACTATAAGAAGGTTTAGTTTATTGAATAGGCTCCTAAATAGGCATATGAATAGCTTATTGAATAGGCTCTTGATTCCAATTAAGAATATTCATTGGTACATATTGAGTATGGTCGAGAACGTCATGAGAGTAAGGAATACAAGAAGATTTGTAAGGAACACAAAGGGGTCCTTGAGACAACTAATTCAACTGAATTTGCTTCCAATCACAAGCCTATAATTTCTCTAATTCAAAGATACAAAAATAAAGCCTCTCTTATAGATCATTAGACATATTTTGAAACTATTAATTCACTTCCTCATAATGGGAAATTGAACATACTTTTCTTGCATATGCTAGTAAATTATGTTATATTTCATCCATCGTTTCATAGAGACAAGGTTGCTCATATGTAATATCATATCCATATGGTAAAGGTAAAATATGGTCTTGAGACTAATATGGTTCATAAGGAATGTAATATTCATGTTCTTGATAATAATAACCATGTGAAACTTGATAAATATCATCATAGCTTTGATAAAACTCCTGGTACGACTGATTAGGATTATAACAAGGCTCATATGGATCATGATGGGGTTAATATGTTTCATCATAGGGATGATAAGGAGGTATAGCATAGGGATTTTCCTCATACATAGACATGAAAAAAATAGAAGGATAGTACAATTGATCTGGGTAATAATTCAAGAGACAATTCAAGTGATGGGTCCACTCTAATTGATGATGGAACTTCTGGGAGCCATAACTTTTACACCGTAGCTCCAATTAACTCACCGTTTGAACTGTTAGAAAGATAAAAATGAAGAGAATGTGGTGAGATGGAATGGATATTTTCTTAATGAATTTTGACCCATAAAAACCCAATGTAAGTGCCCCAAATTTCAATTTTAGTAGTGGAATCTAAAAATAGTAAGTTTCTAAAAATAGTAATTCCTCAAATTTTGCATTGTTGTAAATCATGGAAGTCAAACCAATTAATCTCCCTCAATATTGGTGACCTTAAAAATCCTCCCCCCACCTTAAAAACATGTATAAATGAAGATGTAACCTAAAATGGAAATCAAACATCTCTTCTCAGAGATAGGCATATGTTTGGGTCTGCAAATTTGATCAATAAAACATCTCTTCTCAGATATAAAATTATTTGAATTGTCTTTTTCTTATTTATTGAATTATATTTCAACCAAATATTTCAAGTTTTGGATCAATGGTATCAGAGTGGTTTATATTTAGAGTGTATGATCTCAAGGATGAGGCCAGATTATAGGAAGCTTGGGTGAAAAATACAACCAGCAGACTATCCACCTATTCGCTCCAAATGACTTCAAATGGTGGACAAAACCAAGACATATGATCCTTTCAAGGAAATGGTGAATGAAGCCCTCCAATATTAGTAATCATAGGTGATACAAAAATTCACTCAAATTCTCCAACAAATCTCAATGAGAAATTTTGTCTCCTCATCTGCACCCCCACATCCTTTCAGTGCCCCAACACCCTTTAAGGTTCAGGTGAATTTTGATATCCCTACATTTGAAGGAAAAATCAATACTGGTGTAGAATAAAATTGGTTAGATCAATTTTCATCTTATTTTTATGTAAATAAATTCATTGATAAAGAGAAGATAACTTTTTCTCTTTTGAAAGCATCATTGCCTGTCAAAAATTGGTGAGAAGTGTACAAAAAGAGATTCAGTGTAGATGATATTAGCCTTGAGATAGAACCTACCTTGGATGATTTCATAGAAGCTATAAAGGAAGAATACTAACCCATTGGAGCTTATGATGATCTGTATATAGAGTGGCAACAACTTTTCCAAGGTAAGGAATAATTTGTTTAAGATTACACTGACATTTTTCATTCTTTATCTGCGAGATTGGGTATCTAAGAAAGTGAGAAACACAAGGTTCTCAAATATCATGGTGGACATATGAGGAGAAATGAAAATCTTCAATTTGGAAACTATCAATGAGGCATACAAGTTCATAGTGAAGATTGAGCAAAAGCATGGAAGAATGAATATGAAGAGTCAACCTTCAAAATGGAAAAGTGACAAACATGGTCAAACACGAGGCCAAAATTGGAAGCAAAAGGAAGGAAAGACTGGGAAGTGGTGTGATTATCACAACTTTATAACTCACTCAAAATAAGAATGTTGAGCCATCAAGTCCCTACTTTATAAATTATAATCCTCAACATCCACTGTTCTACCTCATATAGACCCTGCAGTCGAAGAGGTTGAAGAAGAGATTATAGATGTTGATCTTGAAGCCATTATTGCTTCATCATAGACCCATGAGGAGAGGCTAGATGATAAGGAATGGCTATTTCACTCTAAGTTATAGATGAAAGGTAAGCCTCTGCATTTCATTCTTGATAGTGGAAGTCAAAAGAATTTAATCTCTACCAATATTATGAAAAGCCTAATCTGTGCATGAAGCCTCACCCAAAGCCATATAGTATTGGATGGTTGAGTCCAAGGAGAAACCTCTATGTCACCCACCAATGTCTTCTCTCATATGCAATAAAACCTTTCCAAGATGAGGTATTATGTGATGTGGTCAATCTAGATGTTTATGATGTACTCTTTGGTCAGACATTCATGTACGATCAACATGGCATCTATGAATCAAGAACTCAAAGGATTATTCTCACTCTTAGAACATGGCACTACAAGGTACTAGAGGTATCTCCTTCTACATTTGTCTCTCTGATTAGTGCCAAGAAATTTGTTCTCATGGTGGTTAAGCCACAAGAATTAAAAAGAGCCAATGTTGTTGTTGAGTTGTGGAGCTAAAAGCTTCACTCGGATGAGCAAATGCAAAGGATGTTATATTACACAGTCACCAATGTTGGTCAGAGATCGACTGGAGGCTGCCAATGTCGATTATGTATCGGCTGACATCGGTCATGTACAGACTAGTAGGGACTGACGTCGGTCACCTGTGTATCCAGAAAGTCTATTTTTGTGGATAAATAGAATGTTTGCATGATTAGTTTAGCTGTTAGTTGTAAGTCCGCATTTCTATTTTGGCAGGACTATTTTGAACCTTTGAATAAGAGGTTTATCTGATAGTGGAGAATGCATAGCTCATGATCCCTAATTCTATATATAGGGATAGATCTTCATAGCTTGGGTAGATGTAATAGACAATTCAAGTAGTTGAATTATGTTTGTAATTGTGAGAGAGAAGTCTTGAGGGAAAGAGATCTGTACATATGAGAGGTGTGGAAGAAAGAAAGATTTTTTCATTTTATTTTCTTTTGAGAAGAGTTTAATACAATTTTTCATTATTTCTTGTATCTCTTGTTCTTTGTTGATTCTAGTTTCTAGTTACTTATTACTTCTGATTAATTTCATGTTTAGTTGCTTGCACAATAGTAATCAATTGTTCTTTTAGATCCTGACAAGTGGTATTAGAGCTAGGTTGCTAGTTCACCAAGTGATACCAACTGACAAGTGGTATCAGAGCTCAGGTTCACTAACAGGTGGTTCAAATCTGTTTAGTGTGTTTTGATTATAGGTCACTCACAGGGGTTTTTTTTTGAGTGGGAGTAAAGCAATGGGAGAAGAAAGTAAACTAAGAATGGAGAATTTTAATGGCAATAACTATCAATTATGGAGGATACAAAAAAAAGATTATCTGTATCAAAAAGATCTATACTTACCATTGGGTGGAATTTCAAGCAAGCCCACAGATATGGAAGATGAAGAATGGAATGTTCTTGATAGAAAGGCTCTGGGATCCATAAGGTTGAGCCTGGCATCTTCTGTGATATCCAATTTATCATAGGCAAAGTCAATGGTAGAGTTAATGGATACTTTAGCAAATTTATATGAAAAGCCCTCAGCTTCAAATAAGATATATCTTATGAAGCAATTATTTAATTTGCATATGCAAGAAGGTGGATCTGTATCTACTCATCTAAATGATTTCTATGCAATATTAAATCAATTAAATTCAGTCAAAATAGTGTTTGATGATGAAATAATGGCTCTCTTAATTTTATGCTCTTTACCAGAAAGTTGGCATAGTTTGGTAATGGTAGTTAGTAATACTGCATCTGCTACAAATATCTTGAAAGTAGATGATGTTGTTAGTGTAATCTTGAATGTAGAAATTCATAATAAAAGCACAGAGGAAACATCAGGTAATGCTTTAAGTATTGAAATTAGGGGAAGGCAAAAAGAGAGGTGCAAGCAAGGGAGATCAAGGTAAGAGAGTAGGTACTCTCTATTTATGTAATTGTATTACTGATTATTCTCCTGTATTATCTACTTTAGATGTAGATGCAAAGTTGTGGCACTGTAGGCTCAGCCATATGAGTGAGAAGGGAATGAAAGTTCTTAAGTCAAAAGGTAAGCTTTCAAATTTTAAAAGCATAGATCTAGATTTCTATGAGCATTGTATTTTTGGGAAACAGAAGAGAGTGAGATTTCTCAAAACTGGGTCCAAAGAAGAAGCACAAGTTAGAGCTTGTTCACACAGACGTGTGGGGACCAGCTTAGGTAGCTTCTATTGGAGGATCACAATATTATGTTTCTTTCATTGATGATGCTAAAATAAAGGTATGGGTTTATTGCATAAGGAATAAATCTGATGTTTTTGACACATTTATGAAATGGAAAGCTTTGGTTGAGAATGAAATAGGTTTGAGATTGAAGTGCCTTAGATCTGACAATGGTGGTGAGTACTACAGTTATAAGTTTAATAGGTATTGTTCTATGAATGGAATATGTAGGCAAAAGATGGTTCCAAGGATGCCTCAGCAAAATGGAGTTGTTGAGAGGATGAACAGAATAATACTGGAGCGTGCATGAAGTATGAGGTTGCATGCTGGTTTGCCCTTACAATTTTGGGTAGAAGCTGTAGACACTATAGTTTACCTGATTAATAGAGGACCCTCTACTGCTCTGGATGGTGGAATTCCAAAAGAGGCTTGGATAGGTAAAAAGGTAGATCTTTCATTTCTTAGAGTTTTTGATTCTGAAGCTTTTGTGCACGTTGATAAAGAAAATAGAAAGAAGCTGGATGCTAAGTCTATGAGGTGCACTTTTATTGGTTATGGCTCTAGAGATTTCAGATTTTGGTTGTGGAATCTAGGAATTAACAAAATTATTAGAAGCCGTGATGTTGTTTTCAATGAGAAGGTGATGTACAATGATCAGCTCAAGAAGCTAAACAATTTTGAGCAGAGCAATGGTGATTTGGACAAGGTGATGATCCATAATGAGCTCTCGAGAAAGAATTTTCACACTCAAGAAAACACAGACACCGACATAGGTCAGGAAGGAACCAACATCGGTCTAATAGGAACCGATGTTGGTCAGATAGTGACCAATGTCGATCAGGCAAGAACTGATGTTCGTAGAGAAGAACTGATGTCGGTCAAGTACAGCCTTGGAGATGACCGAGATTGGTCACTGACAGAGAATTTGGGCAGACAGCAAGTAGTGAATGAGTCTTAGATGCCCATAAGGAGGTCAAAAAGGGTAATTAAACCTCTAATTCAATATTCCCCTTCATTATTCTACTTATTTCTCACTGATAGTGGAGAACCAGAGAGTTTTGATGAAGCAATGCAGGTAGAAACCCAAAAATAGTGGGAGCTTGGTATAAGTGAGGAGATTGATTCCTTGAAGGAGAACCAAATGTGGGATTTGGTTGAGTTTCTAGTGGGAAAGAGAACACTAAAAAAAAATAGGTATACAGGTTAAAGGAAGGTGAGAATGGATAGATGAGACATAAGGCTAAGTTGGTAGTAAAGGGATTTACACAGAAACCAGGTATTGATTTTTGTGAAATTTTTTCTCCTGTAGTAAAAATGACTTCTATTCAGACTGTATTGTCTTTAGTTGCTATTGAAGATTTGAATCTTGAGTAGCTTGATGTTAAGACAATGTTTCTTCATGGAGATTTGGATGAAGAAATATATATGGATCAGTCGAAGGGTTTTGAGGTCAAAGGTAAGGAGAAGCTTGTGTGCAGGTTGAAGAAAAGATTATATGGTCTTAAGCAAGCTCCTAGATAATGGTATTTGAAATTTGACAGGTTTATGACTAAGCATGGCTACAATAGATGTCAATCTGACCATTGTGTGTATTTTAAGAGATTGGATAATGGTAGATATATTATCTTGTTGTTGTATGTAGATGATATGCTTGTTGCAGGTTCACATATGCAGGATATTACTAAGCTTAAGGTAAAATTAGCTCACACAGTTGCCATGAAGGATTTGGGAGCAGCAAAGAAAATCCTTGGCATGAGTATTAAGAGAGATAGGAAAAATCACAGGTTGATTTTCTCTCAAGAGGATTATCTGAACAAGGTGTTGGAGAGGTTTAATATGCAAGATGCAAAACCGGTGAGTACACATATAGCTAGACACTTCAAGTTAAGCAAAGATCAGTGTCCTAATTCACATGATGAGGTAGAGTACATGAGTAGAGTTCCATATGCTTCTGCAGTTGGGAGCTTAATGTATGCAATGGTATGTACCAGACCTGATATTGCCTAAGCAGTGGGAGTTGTTAGTAAGTTTATGGCCAATCCAAGGAAGGAACACTGGAAAGCAGTTCAGTGGATTCTCAGATATCTGAGAGGGACCAGCAGTAGGCATTTGTGCTATGGTGGGTCAAATACTTCTCTACATGGATATTTAGATGCGGATATGGCAGGTGACTTAGATGGTAGAAGAAGCACCATAGGATATGTTTTCACTATTGGTGGAATGGCGGTTAGTTGGATTTCAAAGTTATAGAAGGTTATTGCCTTGTCTACTATAGAGGCAGAATACATTATAGTCATAGAGGCTAGCAAAGAAATGATATGGATGACACGGTTCATGAAAGAGTTGGGAAAGGAGAAAGAGAGTTTTAGATTATATAGTGATAGTCAAAGTGCAATTCATTTGGTTAAGAACTCAGCCTTTCATTCAAGAACCAAACATATACAGCTTAGGTATCACTTCATTAGACAGGTATTGGAGGATGGTGAGTTGAAGCTAGAAAATATCCATATAGATAAGAACCCTACTGATATGTTAACAAAGCTGATAACAAAGGAGAAGTTGAATCTTCATTCAACTTTTGTTGGTCTTCAAAATTGAGCTTGAAGATGGAGGAGAAGCTAGAAGATGTTGCTATACAGGTACAGGTGTAGCTGTTTATCTCCAAGTGAGAGATTGTTGAGTTGTGGAGCTAAAAGCTTCACTCAGATGAGCAAATGCAAAAGTTGTTGTATTACATTGTCACTGATGTCAGTCAGGGATCAACTGGAGGCTATCGACGTTGGTTATGGATTGGCCAATATTGGTCATGTGCAGACTGGTAAGGATCGACGTCGGTCACCTGTGCGTCTAGAAAGTCTATTTTCATGGATAAACACAATGTTTGCATGATTAGTTTAGCTATTAGTTGTAAGTCCGCATTTCTATTTTTGGTAGGACTATTTTGAACCTTTGATTAGGAGGTTTATCTAATGGTGGAGAATGCATAGCTCATGATCCCTAATTCTATATATAGGGATAGATCTTCATAGCTTGGGTAGATGTAACAGACAATTCAAGTAGCTAAATTGTGTTTGTAATTGTGAGAGAGAACTCTTGAGGGAAAGAGATCTATACATCTGAGAGGTGTGGAAGAAATAGAGATTTCTTCATTGTATTTCCTTCTGAGAAGATTTTAATACAAGTTTTCATTGTTTCTTGTATCTCTTGTTCTTTGTTGATTCTAGTTTCTAGTTACTTATTACTTCTGATTAATTCCATGTTTAGTTGCTTACACAACAATAATCAATTGTTCTTGTTAGATCCTGAAAGTTGCAGCCCTAACTACATAAACAACACAACAATAGAATCAAATAGATACCAAGCTAAAAAAGTTCATAGCCTTCCATCCATAGACTGATGGTTAGATAGAAATGGTGAACAATTGAGCCCTGCACAGTTCCATAATCACAGTCCATTCCAAGTATGTATTAGGAATTAAATTGAAGTAAAACTACCACACTTGATGATAAATCTTGATGCAATGGGAACCATTGCTTCTCAAGGAGGGAGGAATGATCTAGGTAACAATTTAGGTGACAGGCCACTCTAATTGATGATGGAACTTCCAGGAGCCATAACTTTTGCATCGTAGCTCCAATTGACTCACCGTTTGAACTATTGGAAAGCTAAGAATGAGGATAATGTGGTGAGATGGCATTAAGATTTTCTTAATGAAAGTTGACCCCTAAAAACCCAATGTAAGTTCCCTAAATTTAAATTTTAGTAGTGCAGTCTAAAAATAGTAATTCCTCAAATTCTATATTGTTTTAAATCATGGATGTCAAACCAATTCATCTCCCTCAAGATTGGTGACCTTACACATCCTCCCCCCACATTTAAAACATGTATAAATGAATATGTAACCTAAAATGGAAATTAGACATCTCTTCTCAGAGATAGGCATATGTTTGGGTCTGCCAATTTGATCAATAAAACATCTCTTCTCAGAGATAACATTTTTTTAATTGTCTTATTCTTGTTTCTTGAATTATCTTTCAACCAAAGCTTTCGAGTTTTGGATCAACAATGAAATAGAATTACTTAGAAACTGCCTAAACTTTTAGAAGCAATTTCTTGAGCTTGGAATCACCAAATTTTTCATGAAAAACACTGCTACAATTATAATTCTACCAAGACCAGCTCTAATGGATCCCACCAGGCATGCCAAAAATGTTTGTATTCTAGATTGCACCCTAGCTGAGTAGAATATTGTTCAAGCATTTTACTCAAATCTAGTCCAACATAGGATTCATCTTAGGCTATGGGTTGCCCATCATAGGGTCAGACCTTTGAAGAATGTTGACTTCCTATTGGATCTATCACCTAAACTAAATTCTAACTATGAAAAGGGAGAGATAAATGAGTAACAATACATTAAAACATGTAAAAGAGGTGATGCACTAGTAATGTGATTGTTCATCCACTTTATCTAAACTCCTGAAAACACTAATGAGATCAAATCTACAACTCCAAATGGTTGTTTATGCATTATTATTTCATGTAGAGGTTCACCAAATGATCAAAACCTACGAAAAGTGATGGAGAGGCTTGATTTAAGGCACTACCAGTCAATGTATCCACTTTTTATATTTAATCAAATGATATTTAATAATAAACATGACCTATAAAATAATATAAAGTAGTAGCTAGGTGATATTAGGATTTGATAAGGGAGATATTCTGTCACATATACAAATCAATTTGACATTAACACACTATACCAAAATAATAAGATCTAAAAAGAGTCCTTTACTTATCTCAAGAGTTTATAACGATCAAATTTGGGTAGAGTTTGGTCATGCCCAAGAGAGGGATTACCAAGTTATTTTCAAGGCTTAGAAGCATCTATTTAAAAAAAAAATAAGAGAGGGAACTGAGAAAATAAAAATGTATTGAATAAGGATCAACCACTTTTGATGCATTAGCATTGTCAAGGATGCTAAGTCATGATCTTATCAAGAAGGCACAATTTTAAAGGGTTTGTCAAAATAATTTAATTCTCCATGACCCTTATTTAATCACTAGGTCTTCATCTTGGGATTCTTTTCCACCTCTACTTGATCTATCATGAGGATAAATCCTTTGTGCCTTAAAACTAACAGAGATACTTGGTCTATTTTGAGTGGCTAAATGTACCTTTTTTGTATCATAGTATCTGATCATAGATCTCTTTATATATTTAAAACCAATCATATTATTGGTTTTCCTATGGTTACCTTATATATATAAAGCTCATATGTCACATAGTCTTACACTCAACTATATTAGGTTTAAACCTAATCTACTTCTGTACATATTGGAAGCTAGGAACTCACTATACATGATGACCTCCTTTAAATAATAATGAATATAGCTCATATTTTCTTTATATTTAAACTAGAGGTCCAAATTGAACCTTAACGATACCCTTCAAACCTAAAATAATCATTCTAGCTTCACTTGGATCATAACTAGACATGGCTTTCTATGTATTGACCTACCTATGTTGAAAAAATTATTTTGTTGAATTTATTCAAAAGTTTATTGGGATCAATTTATCTCATTAGCTATTGATATTGGCATGGCCTATTTGTCTCTTTCAACCTTTCCATTCACCATTGATCCTTTTTATATGAATGCCCATGATCTGTCAATCTTTTTCTAGGACCCACTAACTTTTGACACTTATCCTCTTTATATTCATCATCAAGATCCTCTAACCATTTTGACTCATCTCACTTTGCTGATATGTTTGTATGAATGCATGCACTTCATCAATCTTCTACCATGACCCACATGATTTTAACACTTGTTCTTGACTCATTAGCTCTTTGGATTCACTGACTTCTTGACCATCTATGCACTATTTAATCTATATATAAATTTAAACACAAGCCCTTAGATCTACCTAGGAACCACTACTTGAAACCCACTGACTAATTTATGAGATCAAAAATGATGTCTATGCGAATGTCATTTGACATCCATGCAGATGTATTTGATGTCCCATAGACCATCAAATTTAAACTCATATGATTATTTGCCTAAGATTTATTTTGACATTTACATGATCATTAATGACATCCTATAGAACATATTTGACATCCCATAAACCATCAAATTTAATAACTGATGAATCTTTACTTGAGTTTAAACTTGACTTTCATTTGAATGTCTTCTTTTATTGGGTCAAATTTGAAGGCTTGGATCTTGAAGCAAAAAATTCATGGAAGCACAAAATTTACAAGGGATGGTCCAGGTACTTAGAGAAATATGTTTAGATGACCTGAGGTCTTGTGAGGCTTTTTTTATCATACTTATTGAATGTGCAAATAAGTTGACCAATCTATTTCTGAGTGATGTACTAATGACTGTCTAGCTCTCTAGACTTGTTCTTTTAAGATTTTGCCCTATCTTTAGAAGCTCAAATGATTTCCTAAAGCATAATAAAACTTGTCCATGACCTAAACTACAATATTACCTATGTAAACTTATCTAGATCTTCCATTTACTCTATATACCTATTTCTCTAAGATCAATAGAATTACACTATAAGCTTGCTTAAAGTGTTTCAAAAGTGTTGTAAACAATATGATCTTCCTCTTTTATCATTGGATCCTTCTCTCAATTAGGAACATTTATTACTCCTTGAAATCTCTAGATGTAGGCCAAAAATGGCCAACACTTAGTTAAACTTAAATCCTTAATAGGTGCATTTTCACCCCCTGTCTCATTAACATTTCATTAATATAGGGGTTTACCATAATCTAAAGTAATAGTACTAATGTAAATAAGTAATCAACTTACAACCACAAATTCAATATCCACTTTTCATTTTAAGGATTTAATTACCTTTTAATTACTTATAAATAATTATAAGGTGCAACATATCAACTATATTGAACCCATTATACTCTACCATATAAGATAGTGCATGATAATCTTTAATTATATTTTTAATCTTAGCTTAGATTTAGATCAGATACAATATTATCTTAAGATATATTTAGTATACTTGGGTCATATGGACTTAAATTATAGGTTTACTCCAATGAAATAAAAATAACACTTAGTAGACTTATGAAACATTACATTAATAATTACCATGTAATATCATCCTTAGTGGCCAAACTAGTTTATTGTATCAAGTTTAAGGTTTGTATTATTAAATTTCCTAGCTATAAAATCTCATTTGAATTTCTTTCCTCTAATACACATTAATTTATTTTTCATCCCTTGTGCACCAAAGTGACCTAACTCATCTTAATCCATTTATACCCTCATTAAATGCTAGTAAACCCCTATCACTTTTTTGAGTAAGGATTAAGTAACATTATTTTGGTATGATTACAAAACATGAATTCAAAATTTGTGTGTTTCCATGACTGGGTTAAATGCATTAGACCCTAACCCAAAAATAGTATTGGTTCATATATAATTACTTAATAAACCCTAGTACACGTATTAACATTATTATTATAGGTAAGTAATGCATTATAGTGGAATCTTATCTTCCATATTTCAAAATAAAATAGTAGATTAACATGTGCCATAATAATTTTTTTATTAATGCATTCAACCACTTAGATCATAGTAGCACTAAAAATACAAATGGCTATAATGAGTTAAGAAACATTGAATTTATGACCTTACAATATGTGTTTCATCAAGTTAAGATTAGAACTAGATATTATAAACTAAGTTTGTAAGCTTCATTATCTTTTCCATTTATTCTACAATCAACAATGTTCAAAAAATATCATTTACAAAGATTATTTAGTGTCAAATCTATATATTGCATAGGATTCTTAGAAGACCCAACATAAGATAGACTATACCATAGCATTAAAGTTCACTTTGTATATACATAATATTTTTCACTTTATCATTTAATAATGATTTCTTATGTAGAAACCTATTGAGCTTCAATATCTTTGAGTGTAAGCCTTATATGGTGCACTAAGAAAATAGTAGGAATGCCTTAGATGATTTGAGAGAGATGTTGCTATATATGTCATGATCATATCATTTTTATCCCTAATTTAGCTTCCTTAAATTTTCCTTCCTACCGACCTCCTTCTATCATATTCCCTGCATTTTGACTAGTTTCCTCATTTCTTATAGCATCAACTAGGCCAATACTACATGTTTCATTCATGTTCCCTCATTATATTGTATCATCCACCCTGATGTATCTCTAAACTTGTATTTTTTTAATTTTCACTACTTTAGCCTAGATGATGTAGTTTAATGTCACTTGATAGTTTTAACTACATTGATCTAGCCCATGCAATCAAATTAGCCTAGGTTTAGGTATTTGACCACTATATATACAAGGGATAATTTATTATAAATATATAAATACATTATTTCACACTTATCTACTCTAATTTTGCTTGTAAATCTACCCTAATCATAGTTGGAGTAGTCATAAGTAGAATATTATCTTGAAAGAAACTTATCTTGTGTAAGTATTGAAGATTTATTAGGAGGTCCTTTATTTTCCTAGATCCTACTTTTAAATCTTTTGAGATATTCACAACCAAAATAATATCTTGAAAATCACCATTGGCAAAGAGGAGATTGACATTCGGTAGTTTCCCATCAAGGTAAGTATTTCTAACCTTATGCTCTTTCATTTATTAGATAGACTTCTTTTGTTGTTTAGTAGATAGATATGCATGTGTATCCTTGTATAAGTTTTATCTAGACTTATACTTAGTATGGATATAGGATTGTTTGGATTTGTGATTTATTTTTTATTAGGTATCCTACAACCCCATTTGTCAACCATGGCTCCTTACCGATCTTGATTTTTCATATCCTTCTCATTTAGTTTACTTTACTTTCTCAACTACTTATATTTATTTTTTGCAATATATATTACGTGCATTACAAGTCTAGTTAGACCTGTCTCATTATGTCTTAGGTTTAAAGGCTTTAGAACCCTTTCATTTGAAATTGGTGTGTAGTTTCTACTCTTTCTAGGTCTATGGATCCATTGGTTACATCCTAAACATTAGGTATCATGATATATTTAATAAACCTTCTCTAAGTCCAAATTTTTAGAGATAAGATAGTTGTAGGCTAATCCTAATTTGTGCATACCTTATGATGAACTTGAGATGAAGCTTATCATTACCTTCACTCCCTCAGCCAACTACGTTGACCAGCCTAATATAATTATTTTTCAATTCACTCTCTCAACTAACTATATCATCTAACCTAGTACAGTTCTATTGTATTATTCCATTTTAACTAATTGTATCAACCAACCCAATACAGTTCTATTGTAGTATTCCCTTTTAACCAATTACATCTGATAAATTGATACATTTATATGTCAATTTCCTTATTTATCCAATTACATCTACCAAACCAATATAGTATCCTTCACATCTATAAAAAAAAATTTCCAACATAATTCATTTTTTATTTACACATACTGCATCGACCAACCCAATATATTTTTATTATGTGTTTGTAACTACATCAGAAAACATTGATATAATTCTATTTGTTTCATTTTCACCAACCCAATATAGTTTTATAGTTCATTATTATTGACTTACTATTTATTTCAATTCATTAAATGTTTCCAATTTTTTTTTAGCATTTATTTTCAAAATTTATTTTATATTTGTTTGGCTTTCCATAGAATTAGTGTTCTAATAGTTTTTAAACTACTTAGTGACTATTATATAAGGACATGTGGTGTCTTATTTACAATACATCATGGCTTGAGAGGCTTTCCCCATTACTTATAGCCATAGTACAACACTAAACATAAAATTTAGTTTCCAATATACCTTAAAGTATATCAAAAATGCCTGAGATTCAATTTTTATTGAACCTTAGGAAACAAACCATCTATTTGATTTTGAGGAGCACCTAAGAGGAACGTATCTCCCAAAGAATTTACTCTCACCATACCCTTAAAACCAATATTGGTGAGATATATGTATGGTTATCTTTGAATTTAGTTCTCTGAAACATTGGGCTAACACTAACCAATGATTGAGTAAGTATATTTAAGACCCCAAACTATCAATAAAATCCTTTTAGTATATTTTGCTAATCTTACTTTTTAGAATTAGTTAGATTTATTTTATTTCCTAAATTATTTTTTGTATTGTAGACTACATTGGCCAATACTAATACATTTATATGTTTTATGTTATAATGGCATCATTCAGTCTATTACATTTCTATGTTGTGTTTTATAAATACATAAATCAATTTGCTAAAATTATCTGTGTGAGAACTACATCAGCTAGGCTCAATACAGTTACCTATATTTAATTATCTAATTACATCAATAGCTCAATATAGTTTGACTTTTCATAACATATACTTGACCAACTGCATTGGCTAACTTGATATAGATTATTATTCTCAATTCCTTTATACCTAATTACATTAGCTAGGTCAATATAGTTTATTTGTCTTAGTATATAATTTTTTGAATACATCAGCCAGCTCTATATAGTATGTTAATCTCAATATATTTTCACACATGACTTCATCGAATAACTCAATAAAATCTTATTTTCCTCACTTTGGTTCTTGAATACATCAGCTTGGCCAATACAATCTAATTTCAACCTTTTTCATCTTCCATCATGCAATACCTCTTTATTGATTTTGAAAAAATAACCCAAAAAAATATAATGGATTTGACTAATTCCCATAAAGCATCTAGATCTTGTTTCCCTTACAATACTTTGGAAAACAAAGACAATTAATTATCATGTAACTAATAGAACTAAGAACTATGATCAAATTATTTCCAAACCTCTTGATTCTTTTAACTATCCTCTACACATGCCTATTATAGATGATGAGAGTGGCCTTGAGTATAGTCTTGAAATGATAATTTGCATTGATGAACATATTAAGCATAGGAAAAAGGACCATTTGGTGATCTATCATCTCATCATAGGCCCTCATGTGAATTTTCCTCCTTCCCCTACACATATTTTCCATTGAATTTAGGTCAAGTCATTATATGACTTCCTCTGTCCCTTCTTCCTTCATCATACCTAGTATTGCTACTAACATGGCAAGTATTTGTTTTAGTGGGCATAATAAAAGTAACCACACTCATACCCATGTTAATGACATAACTAGTCCATCCCAACAAGCTACTCAAGATTCCTCTTCTATCCAACAGAATCATAGTACTCATAAAATCTTATCACAAACCATGAATTAAATGGATACCTTTCAAACTGATAATAATAATTAGATTATGAAAATGCAAAATTAACTTTTACAAATGGAAACTTGTCATCAACAGCCTCAATGGGGAGTGAAAAATCCAAATGTACACCCCATAGAGATATACATGGGAAACTAATTCCCCAACCTCCATTTCTTAATAAAGCAATCAAATACCTTCAACCATTAGTTCCTAAAATTATAAACATAGACATAGGTGTTATCATTCATACTATCACCTATAATGGGTCTACCAACCCCACTTTGCATTTGAAATATTTTGGGAACCTATAAAATAATTGGATTAAGATAAACTAATTCTTAGATACCAAAATTCTAGCCAAAACCTTTTTAAATGATGCCCTATATTGGTACAACCAGCTCAATTCTAGCACTATATCTAGTTTATAAGACTTAGTTAACATATTGGTTCAAGAATTTTAGACCAATGATCTTCTTTAAAATAGCTTAGCACATTTTATTAATTATAAATAGGCATAATAAAAAATAACCTAATCCTTTATCAAGCATTGGAAATCCTTATTTAACAATATTGAACACATGTCATCAGATAACTTCTTTCACTTATTTAACAATGTTATACATCCAAAACATCAATATAAAGTTAGGACTCTCTCTCAAAAATTAGTTGAATAATTTTTATACATATAATATTTTTGAACTTTTATCTCTTAATGACACTTTTTATCTTGTATGAACCCATTGAGTCTAATCTCTTTGAGTGTACACCTTAAGGGGTTCACCGAGAAAGGGGTGGGTATACCATTGGTGCTTCATAGTATTATTTTCCCTTTTACCACTTGTTATATACACACTTGTCTCCTAAAAAACTTATCCCTAAGATTTTTATTCTCTATTACACACTCTCCAAACATTTTCTACCTTTCATCCTCCTTTTTAATAACCTTATACCATTTTTGGTTATCAATTATACTAGGTCAACTAGGTCAACCCTATACATTTTTTAGTTTTTATTTATTGTACTAGGTTGATTGGGTTGAACCTATATAATTTTGTGTGATTTTCACTTAGGGTCTAGGTTGGCTCTTGGCTGACCTATCCAATGATCTATTAAATTATTGTCCAAAATTGTGTTATATCGACTAGGTCCACCCTATTGGCCAAAACTTTTAGAAGGGCTTAGGGTTAAATTATCCTATATATACAAGTTCATTTCACATTATTTAGAGAAGAGAAGAAGAAGATATATTATGCATTTACTTATACACCATTCTAATTGAGGTACAATTTTAGGGTTTTATACTTTTTTTTGGAGATATAGATCTTGTCTTATGGAGAAGTATTTTAGATGCATTGATAGGTTGTGTAGCCTAGATATGATTTGTCTTTGTCATCCTTACATACCAAAACAACCTATTGTGAATCACGTTAGCCAAGGGAGATATTGAGGCTTGGTGGGTTCATCTTCAAACTTAAGTATTCCTAACTTTATTCCTCCTTTGTAAAAGTACATAGATATGCATTTGTACTTATCTTCCATGCATTATGATTCCATATACATTGATTTGAGTATATGTCTCTTATGCATGTTTAATTTTATTTTTTCTAACCCCCACTTTGTGCCATAATATTTGGTGAGAAATAGATTATAATTTACTTTACTTGTTATTAGTTTATTGAATATAAAATATAGGACTCCATTAAGGTTATTACATGATTGTGATTGATTAAAGGCTTTGGAACCCTCCCTAGAATAGTGTATTGTGGTAAGATATCCCATAATCAAGTCTAATAGATCCCCATATTGGTCATATTCTCACTTAAAAAATGTGTCCCAAACCATAAGTGTATGATATGATCTATATTTTCCAAATTAGGATTAATTTATAGACATTATGAATTTTTGATTGCATACATTCTAGTGAACCTGACATAAATTTAACCCTTGCAGGTTGTGTGTAATATTTTTCATTATTCTATCATTTTATTTTCATATATTTGTGATGTTGGCTCAATAATGTTGATGAATTTATAAATTCTATGTGTAGGTTTAACACACAGTCACATCAATATGACTATGTTCAATTTGTATAGTTTTTTCATCAAGTATAGGTTACTAGGTCAACCCAATCGACATAGTCCATTTTTAAAATTCTAGTTCAGACCACTAGGTCAACCCAGTTGACATAGTACATTTTTAGACATAAAATTTATCCTAATAAGTCAACCTTGTTGATGCAGTACATTTTTTAAGTTTTTAGCAAACGGGGTCTACAAATCTAGGTCAACCTAGTTGACACAGTTGGCAAAATTTGTAAGTATAAATTAGGTTACTTCAACATCAATCTTATTTTACTATACATCCTCCAACCCACCAACATTCCTTTCTATCCTTATTTTTCATTTATAACATTTGTTATATTTCTATTTTTCACATTTTATAGTCTTTAAAACTACCCCTATACAGTCAACTAGGTCACCCCTATCGACGTAGGTTTGTATTTTGTATTCTATCTAGAAAACTAGGTCAACACTATCAATGTAGTTATTTTTTATACCCTTGCTTTCATAGTTCAAAATCAACACTATTGAATCTATTCTATATTTTTTACATACACTATCATTAGAATCAACACTGTACTATGTTTCAAAGTTGGAATTAACACTTATATGTTAGTAATTAGCTCACACATTCATTTCTTGTTGATTGCATGCTTAGAATAGATCACATAATCTAATTAGGTGGGTTTTAATCTACCATTTAATTAAACTATTTTCTCTTTTATGCACACACTACCAAATCACAAACCCCAGGCCTACCTACTTGGATTTCATCACTAAGGGGGAAGTCAACTTGGTTTTTTGGCCAAGTATAAACATGTGGTTAATGTTATATTTTTTCTAAGAACCCGATACCCTTATCATTGTAATGTGTGAATTGAGGGGGAAGGCCCCAATACCAAGCCAATACCATTACTAATGTAGATCTCTTTTAGCCTAAATGTCCTGAAACCATCTTTATATTGATTTATACTTCCTTGATTACAACCAACTTCCTATCACATCTAAAATTATATTCTAATGATCTAACAACATTTAGGATGACCACTTAGTTAACTTTTACTTTTCAAGTTGATTGATTTATCTTTACTCAATTATATCTTGTATTATAAAAGCTTGCATTAGCCAATGTCGGTACAAGGTTTTGTGTTGTGTGCCTCGATTGGATCAACCTCATTAAGTCAATTGATTATTTGTTTCCTTTAATTTATTAATTTCAAAAGTACTTGCAATTTTTTTTGATTCAGTACATGGTCATTCCTATTGATACAGTCTCTTACAGACTATTTATTTTTCCCTACCTACTATATTAGATCAACCCTATCAACTTTGTACACTTTTTTATCTCATTTTTACTATACTAGGTCAACCCTATCCACTCTGTATAGTTTTTCAACCACTATTTTCTATACTAGGTCAACCATGTCAACTCTATATAGTTTTCAAACCCTATTTGATATACTAGGTCAACCCAATCAACTCTATACAATTTTTTTATCACTTATTATTTCTTTATTTTTACATCTATCTTGCCTTATTTATTCCTTATCCTTCATCATGAACTTCATGTTTGAAGATAACATTGAGTTCTATTCAACAGACATGATGAATCTTCCCAACCCTCATAGGGTCTCCCATAAGAAGAGTTGGGCTCCTCTCCTAGATGAGAGTAATATTCATATAGCCACACACACAACAAACTATGGGACCCCTCCTCATTCCTCTTCACTTTATAATCCTCTCTTCTCACTTGAAGATCAACCCAAATTAGAGTATACCCTTAAAATGCTCTTCTTTATATCTATATTTCCTCAACTTTGAGGAAAGGATAATTCTACCATTTACCATTTGATGATTATTGGTCAAGTTGAAGATCTCATTCACCTTCTCCCACATTCTCACATGGATTTAGGGGTACTATTTTTTTATTCTCAACCTCTTCCCTCTATTATGACCCCTTCTCATACTATGACTTCTTCTTATTTGTCTTCTTCTACCTCTATGCCTAGTATCTCCACTAACATGGTAGGTTCTACATCTAATGGGCCTCTCCCAAGACCCACTATCCTAAATTCTTCCACTAGTACATTATTTTCTACCTACGGTATTCATGCTTCTAGTGCTTCCTCTTCTCATCTCTTCACTATTTCATTATTTGCCACACAAGAAAATTTTGATACTAGTGCCTCACATTCAAAAAGCTTCTCTTAAGCTCTTGCCAACAATAATAGTATTACCCAATCCAATAATACCAACTCTAATGCTTTAAATAAGGCTAAAAATGCCTATCAACCTATCAATTTTTATTACAAATGATTAATCAAATGAATACATTTCAAGCTCATTATATAAATCAAATGATGAGAATGCAAAATCACCTTCACCATATTAAAACCCACCCTCAACCAATACCTTAGGGAATGCATAATCAAAATGTTACCCCACCTCCTCTTTGATATTTCCATGGGAATCTCATCCCTCAACCTCATCTTATCAACAAGATAATTAAGCATATTCCAAATGATCCTCTTACATCTCAAATTTATAATATTGATATAGGAGGTATCACCCCTACCATTTATTACAATGCGTCAACTAATCCTACTCTTCATCTAAAAACATTTAGAAAACTATATAAAGATTGGGTCAAATTGAATACCTTTACTGCTACAAATCTCTTAGAAAAAACTCCCATGATTGATGCTTTATATTGGTACAACTAGATTAAAATTGATTTTATTACTAGTTTGGAAGATTTAGTAAATGTTCTAGTCTAAGGGTTTTAAACTAGTGATCTTCCTGAGAATACCTTAGCCCATTTTATCAATTACAAGCAACTTAAAAACAAAACTTACCAAGCTTTTGTTTAAAGGTGGTAAACATTGTCCAAAAAATGTGAACATAACATGGCTAATGATAATCTTTTCCATCTCTTTACTAATGCTCTTTTCCCCAAATTGTAATATTAGGTCCACACTCTCTCTCTCTCCATGTACGTTAGAGGAGGCAATTTACCAATTAAAACATCAATATTTTCTTATGCATTAATTTATGTCATCACAACCTTCTACATGTACTCCCATCTTACTTAAGAACAAAAATTGTAATGCTACAAATGATGGTGTCATGGAATTTTATAGCACCATTCACACTATTCAAGATATCATTCCTAATCAATCTTCAAAAACAACTCCTCCTTCTTAACAATACACCAATCTTCATTTATCTTTACCTAATAATATCAATGTTCACAAACCTTTATCCTTATCTGAATTACTATAATGTCTACCTAGGCCTCTACCATGATAAATTGATCCCACTTGTCATATGAAATCTTGGTATGATCCTAATAAGTTTTAAAGGTTTCATGATAGTTGGGGCCACTCTCATGAGACCTGTAGGTAGCTTCATAATTTGGCTATAGATTTTCTTCTTGATCCAAATTATGACCATGATTCTATCATTTGAAAACATCAACAAGCCTATGACATTTCTTTTAAGGCTCATGAAACAAATACTAAATCTCAATCCTTGAATCAATCTAATGCTCATTTGGCCACATATAAAGACCCTCTTCCAAATCACCAAAATCACCAAGATAACTAAGACAAGCCCACCCCTTCCACCAATAATGTAGAAAGTATTGTTGGCCCAATTCTTGAATAGAATGTAGTTAATATGACTAATATGTGAAGGGTGGTTTCTTTTATTGACCCTCAACCTATCTACACCCTTCCATTATATCACACATTTTGTGTTATCCAGGATTCATCTCCAACTCATTTAAATGAGTTGGGGTAAGATGAAATTATAACTTTTAATGACCCAATTATGACTCCTCCCTTGGATAACACTTCTCATTCTAATTCAACCATCCCTCCATCTTCTTTACCTAACACCAATGATAATCAAGATTTTATTAACACTTCCTCTACTGATTCTTAAAACTAACCTAAACCAACTAATTCACCTTATTAACATATTTTACAACCTTTTTCTAAACCTTCCCCCTCTTATCAACATAAATTCTAATGAACTTAGGTTCCTCCTTTTGAGGACCTCATTCATTACTATGCACCTATTTGTAACAACCTTCTTATGGGTTATGATGAGTGGGATCCCATAATGAAACTCACTAATCTCCCATCCCAAATTCCATTTATAGAGCTTATGAGCACATATATACATCATAGAAACCATATTATGTAACTCTTGTTCAAAATTAACAACCCTTATCCTCCCCTCGTAGGACATGAAGTACCCTTATCTAGATCTGAAGATAACATATTACAACAATGTGAAGAGATGTCCATCTATATTGACAAAAAAATGGACACTTCTCTTAAATTTTCCCATCACTTCTATGATTCCTAATTATATTCTACTTTATGTGGATGATCCTTCTCTATTCATTAGTGTCTAAATTGGTGATATCTAAGTTAAATGTTCCTTGATTGATGAGGGTTTTAGCACCTGTGTTGCCTCTCTCAATTTTATCAAAACCCTTAGATATTCTGAATGCAATCTCAAATCCATATACAGAACCTATCAAGGATATGATTTAGTGAAATTTCCTCCTTTAGGTTATGTGTGGATTCCTATTACCATCCCACCTATCATAATTCATGTGAAGGTGGTGATATTTAACTTTCCTCTATCTTAAAACATTTTGCTTGGTAGGTCATGGATTCACTATATGAGAGCATCTACTTCTTCTGCCTATCAATGCATTAAATTCCATCACAATAGAGCTATATATAGGATTAAAGGTGAGGCTAACCATTTGAATTTTTAATAATTCCAAGATCATAGTGTCTTAAATATTCTTACTCTTAAACCTTTGCCTAGTGTTCCATTACATGAGTCTTAATGATTCAATTTCTCATCAATTCCACTCAAGGTTATATTAGTCATACCAAACTCATTAAGAATATTCCCCCTAACCTCATATATTTTGATTATGATGAACCTAATGAGATCAACCTAAATATTAAAAATTTTGATCTCTCACCTCATCTCATCTATCAACTTCCTACTTATTTGTAGCCTCATTCTCACAAACCACCTTGTGATGATATCCCCATTATCTTGACTAAGACTCAAAATTCCATTCATCACACCTCATCAAATGATTATGTCATCCCTAATTACATCATTGATATTCATAAACATAACTATGATGATGGTTATACCTTAGATGATTCATTCTTAGATGGTCTTGTTTAGGCCCATGATATTGAGATTATCCATTATCATTCCTCTTTGTTTCAATATTTTAGTGATTTTTCCTATATTCCATCATATATAATTCCTAATTTTAGTATTTTTCCTCTTTATTGTAGGGTAGAGATGGTGTGGACACCTATAGTTTTTGAAGAACCTCTTAGGTGTATGATTATGGATCATGTTATGACTAGGCCCTATCACTTTACTAAATACCTAGACTCCCATAGCGTCCTTATCCCTGAGAGGCATGCAACCCTCCATCAACGTTATGTATACCCCACCCTCCCTTAATATATCCCACTTTAGATCCCATTCTTGCTCCCACTTTATCTAAGTCTATTCCTACTTATGATCCCATTGCTCCTTCTATTGAGCCTAGTCTAGTTCTTTCACCAACACCACCTTCCTTTAGTGATAGTTTAATTCCTTTGCCATAGATGCCTCTATTTACCACCAAATGGGCCAATGAGCCTTCTCAAACTCCTTCCACTTTTGTTACACCTCCTCCTATAAATACCTCTACCAAACCTACTCATAGGTTTATCTATTACTTCTAAGACATAGATAATCATTCATCCATGTATTATTGTTAGTTACGATAATATATGGATGTTTTGATTCCTTATACCCTTCAGTCCTTAGACAAGGCCATATATCAATCTAATGTACTTCCTAAATATATTCCTAAGTATAGAGATGTGTATTGTCTTTGGCACCAATGTGATACCCATCACACTGATCTTAACCACATCCTTCATCAACATCTTAAAGATCACCTTTTAACTATTCCTTCACCTTCTACCATTTCTCCCATAGGTCTTTCCCAAAAGAAGTCTCCCCCTTATTATCTCATGGTTCCATCTCTTATGGTTCCATCCCTTCCTGTGGTCCCTTTATCACTTCTTATTCCTCCACTCATGAATCCTTCACCCGTGGAACTTCCTCCACCCATGAATCCTTCACCCATGAACATTCCCTCACCTATGGATCCTTCTCCATCTATGAGTCCCTCACTTATGAATCCTTCCCCACTGATTATTCCTTAATATCCCATAGAGTTCATTCCCATGTATTCTTTTGATCATCCCTTTCTTGATATCCCTCTTTAGTACAATCCATCAAGCATTCCTACTTTTTATATTGAAGAGATTAGATATAAGGTATTCTCTCAGTTTTTACTGAATATAGATGAGACATTAACTAAATTTGACTCCAACTTCATATATATTTATAAATTTATAGATAATGTGTGTGGGTAAATCTATCATTACTTATGACCACATGCATGGTGTTATTTACATTTCCATTTGGATTGGATGTGTGCTCCAATATTATCTATATTTATTTTTTATATCATTTGACACTATGTTAAATTCTTATTTATCTTACATGCTAACTTTGATTTCGCACTTTATATTGCTTATACTATCATTTATGTTTGCTTATGGATGTCTTTTTTATCATTTTTTTCCTTTTATTTTTGAGTTTATTTCTTTAAACTTCCCTTATTTTCTATTCATGATTGTTTTATTTCTTATATCTATATACATGAATAATTGTCATTGTGACTTGGTTATACAAACATGGTTCCCTTTTAGGCATTCCTTATTTAAAATGTTATCAGTTAGCAAACACTTGATCTCATTATAATATCTATTTACCAATCCACTTTTGGATCTCCTTTCTTCCCTATTCCTTTTTTCAAACTAAGCATATACATGGTTGAGACTTGAGATCACATGTTGTTTCATTGTTAAGCCTAAGTGTTTTAGTTAGTCTTGTCTTTAGTCACTTAGCTTCCTTTAGCCTAAGCCTAAATCTCATTCATCTATATCACTATATTTATCATGAATATTCATTCCAAGTCCATATGGAGGAAGAATCTTAAAAGTCCTTAAAAACATTCAAAAGCCAAATATCATTTAACAAAATTCAATGATACAAAAGGTAAAAACATTAAAAACATGATTCAAAGCACATATCATTCTTATAGTTGAATCTCAAACTCCACAATTGGCCTCATGATATATCTAGGGTCCATTGGGGTGTGGTATGCGAATAGATTAGAAAATGATAATAAAAAAATATTTTAGTGATACCTACTTTCTCATGCAAGTACCCAATCTTCATAGAAAATTGATGGCTTTATAAGGGGTCATGAGGAGTAAGGAACACATCATGGGAAGGTAGGTCTATTTTACATTTATTGTACCAATATACCTTCATAATTTGATCTTAGTATCATGTTTATTTGCCTACATATCTTTGTGTCTACAGCGAACATATTTCCTTAGTACATTGATGGTCACTAGTCACTTGGTGTCTTCTCATGTCCTTAGTATGCCTCCTATCTCCTAACATCTTCTCATAATATGCCTAAGTTATTATTTTTACATTCCTTATTTCACACCCTATATTATTCATATTTATTCTTGAGAAATATTATTATGTTCACTAATCACTCCCCTAGGGATTCCATTTGTGAGTTGTATTGTAAAACCATAGATAGGACATGGACTTCCTCACAAATTAACAAAAATTCACATTCCTATTTACCAACATTCCTTTATTACCATATTTTCACATTTATTCCACCTCATTGGTGTTTCCTTTGTGAGTTGTAGTATAAGACCGTGGATAGGACCTGGCCTTCCTCACAAAATTTTCTAATAATCTAAGTCATAATCAAAATTACATGTGTCAAATACGAGATAAGATGTGATTGATTATGAAGTTACACATCATTGATATGCTTCCCATCTTGATTTAGTATGTTTTATTCTTACTTCATTACTATTTCACTCTTTTATCTTCTTAATTTCTAATTGCATGTAAGAATCCAACCATTTCTTGAATTTTTCATACTTCTTAGCTTGAATTAGTGCGATAAATTTAAAATCAAATTTTGCCAATTTTTTTTCTTTTATACTTCCCCATGTGATTATATGATTGATTATCTTAATTGATTTATTTTTATACCATGTTTTCTTTTTCAAATTTTCCATTTTATTACATTATTCTCATACTTCCCAACATGATTTAATGTGATTTACTTTTTTTAATTTGATGCCTAATCTTTCTCTTGGTTTAAAACCAAATTTTTTTACCATCTTGTTTACCACCATTTGGTTTTATATACTTGGTCATTTTTTCTTGTTATTACATATTTCCCAACATGAAATAGTGTGTAGTGCATTTTTGATTGATTATATTTTATCAAGTATTTTTCACTTATTTCTTTTTAACCATGCATGTGTCTTACATAATGATACAAAAAAAACCAGAATTCATATATTTACCATAGAATATACAAAAAATACTAAATATATAGGTTAGAAATAAATATATCCAAGCATCCACATGAATAACCCTAATGTAAACACATACAATCAACATCCAACTAACAAAATGAGACATGTATATATATATATATATATATATATATATATATATATATCATGAGTTTTAATATAAAAAGCTCCAACTCTATGGCTAGGCCCATCTCATGGCCTAGCCATGCTACCCATAGATGCTTCAGTCTAATTCCTCTGAATAGAATAATGTAAAGAGGATTTTTGAGATCTCAATCCTAATAACTACCCCTATGGATGAGCCTCTTGGACCTCTACCTACCTCAATTGGGTCAGGGTCACTAGATGTGACATTCTTTCTTAGGCCTGTACCTATCCCATTTATGTTGTGATAGCTATATGCATGGCTATCTCTCCTAATATAGGGCCTACCATGCATGTGCCTCTCCTTCACCCACCCCCTACCAATGGTTTCATCCCCTCTCTATGCTCTTATAACCAATTTATGGCCTCTCTTACTAGTCTAAACTAGCTTGCCTGAGCTGGGGTAGATGGCACCATGGGATCCTCCAGTGTGGTAGGGTTGTATGGCATCACCACCTCATCTAGGATATCATGGAGTTCTCCCTTCACCAGTGACCCCCATCTAGTCTCCTCCTTTGTAATATCTAAAAAATGCCAACTAAATAGTTATTAGATCAGTGATATATGTCAAAATCTATCTATACTATATCTCAAATAACTTAAGGAAATTTTACCTATCTTTTATTACTTGGTTGTGTGTCACCTACCACTATATCACCATCTATATGACCATCAATCATGGTCTGCCCATTATCATGTCCTCTAATAACTTCATCTATAGGTCACCACCTATAAATAAATCCTAGAGTCACCACTTGTGCCCATTTTAGGCTATACCTTAGTGGTTTCTCTACTGCCCAACTCTATCCTAGCCTTCCTGATAGGTCATCTAGGATGACTACTCTCTCCTAATATTGATTTCCCCATCAACATCATGTCTATGGTAGTCACTAATCATCTAGATGTGGTACTAGTAGTAGTCCCTCTGGTATACCTACCTTTGTATCTATTTCCTCTCTCTTTTTACTACCCATCATGCCTAACCTATCAATGGTCTCTTAGGATGTTTTCTTAGCACTAGCCTAGAAACTAGTAGCCCTAATCCTCCTCTCCCTCTTTTTTTTATCCCATGATGGGCCCAAAATGTGGGCACCACTATTTGCACTATTGGGTGAGGAAGTCCCATTTGACCTGGTACCCATACCACCAGATGTAGCTCCATCCAAGTATAGTGGTTGGTAATCTCTATCCATGCTAATGTTGGTCCCACCATCTCCCAATTCAACCACACCATCACAATGTACCCATAAGGCTGCCATATAATGTCTACTCACCTCATCATCTATAGTGCTAGCATGTGGGGCATAGACTATGCTACCTAATCTTATCACCGGCTATGTACCTGAGGTAACCTATCATCGACTGTATGGGGTAACCTAATCAGTTAATTTATAGGAAACCTCTTATATATCCATTTATTCAACAATATAATAGGCCCTATTAACTTCTAACCTTTGGGAAACATCCCATACATGTCATGTACAAGTTATATGCAAATGATAGATCCTAAGTCATACAACACCCCATGCTCTAATATCATCTGGTATAAGGCTATCATATACAATGGTACCTTGCCATTTGAATTATGACATAACACCTATGCTATCACAAGTCCTATCACTACCTTCTAGATATCTATAATCTACAAAGTATATACATCAAATAAACTAACTCTCAAACTAGCATATATCCTATCTAATCCCATCACCCATATGGCTAAGGCTCTCCTCTCCTCCTCACTATCTGGTACTCTTGTAACCATGGGTGTACCTATTATTGGTAATCCTAAGATAACATTAACATCCTCCAAAGTGATACCCACCTCTATGCTATCCCCCTCCACCTCCCACCTAAACATATTCCTCAATCATTCTTAGGCTCCCAAAAACATGACTAGTAAATATAAACTTAGTGGAATCTTACACATCTCCACGATACCTCCTAAGCATAAGGAAATCAATCTGGCTTGATTTATAATAGATAATCACTCTAATAATTTAGGAATCCATGATGCATTTACTAAATGTCAAAATCTAGGATGCCTCTACAACCATAACACAATAGATCCTTTATGTCATTATAATCAAAATACATTCTTTCCAAAAATTTTACAAAAACAAGCCTAATTTACTTTAATTTATTTATTTTTAATCAATTTAACCTATTTATATCCTACTCAACCCATTTATACCTTAGTCAACCATTTTGGGCCTTTCTAGCACTCTTTTGGCCTATTTCACACATTTTCATACTATATTGGTCCCTTAGTCAAACACTAAGTTGACCAAAATTTCCTTATATTGACTAAGTTGACTTAACGAACTAAGTCAACCCTTTTATTTTTTCTCTCTTAGTAATAAGTTATCATAGTTTATTTTTCTACTAAGTCGGTAATAATTTACTAAGTTAGCAATATGGATTTTGAGAAATTTCAACCTACTACATCAACTCAATTGACCTAGTTACTTCTACCTATCAACCCCTTACACTTTTAGTAATAAATGTCTTAAAATAGTTATTACTTCAATCCCTTCAAACCTATTTCCCTAATTGATTTTTCCTACCCTTAGAAATTTGTTGGGTTCATTCTGATTCCTAGAATTTATTTAAAACACAAATTTCTAAAAAACACTTAATTTCAATAAAATATACAAAAACACATTTGAGATTCTTAGTTGCCTACCTGTGTTGCACCTACCACCACCATCGAGAATCCAACTCATCTTTCCTATCATCTCCTCACCATCCTCACTCATTTGGTCTCTCAGAGCTCTTTTTCTCTCCTTCAAAAGTCAAAAATAACAAATGACTTCCCTTTTTGACCTTATTTAAACTTACTTTTCAAAAATCTCAATCTTTCAACTATTTTCCATCAAATTCCTTATTTTTCATGTATATTTATTTCTAATAACCCCTTTTTTGAATCATAAAATGTTTTGGAATCATGATGACATAAAGGATAGTTTCCATTCCTATATGCCTATTTTCCAAAAATGTTGATTTTTGGCTATTTTTTTATAGTAACTTCTATAGGTTTGCCTAATGTTTTTTACATTGGATACCTTCACTTATCTTGTAGTTTACTTTTTTATATACAACACTAAGGTAAGTAAAGGTGTGTTTTTCAATTATGCACTTTCATTTATCTTATTTTTTGTTACTACACTTTACTTAAAATTAGCATTATGTGTTATCATGTTTTATTCCTGAAGTACCATCTTGTGTTGCACTCACATGACATGTGATGAGATTCAAGTGGGGCATATCTATATACATACTATTTTAAGACTTTTATCACTTAATGACACTTTGTATCTTGCAATATCCCCTCAAGTCTCAATCTCTCTTAGTGTATGCCTTAAGGGGTGCACCGAGAAAGGGGTGGGTAGACCATTGGTGATTCATAGGATTATTGTCCCTTTTTACACTTATTATCTACACACTTGTCTTATAAAAACCTTATCCCTAAGATTGGTTTTCTCTATTTTACACTCTCCAATCTATTTCTACCTTTCATCCTCCTTTTTCCTAATCTTAGAACTTTTTTATTGTCAGTTGTATTAGGTCGACTAGGTCAACCCTATACAATTTTTAGATTTTTTTAATGTACTAGGTCAACCCTGTATAGTTTTTAGTGATTTTCACTTAGGGTCTAGGTCAGATCTTGGTTGACCTAGCCCATGACCTAGTGAATTATTATTTGAAACTATGCTATCTCAATTTGTTTGACCCTATCAGCTAAAAATTTTAGAAGGGCTTAGGGTTAAATTAGCCTATATCTACAAGTTCATTTTTCCATAATTTAGATAATATAAGAAGAATTAGGATATATTATGCATCTATTTAACCACCATTCTAATTGAGGATAAATCTTAGGGTTTCATACTTTCTTTGGAGATATAGATATTTTCTTATGGAGAAGTCTTTTGGATGCATTGATAGGTCATGTAGCCTAGAGCTAATTTGTATTTGACATCCTTACATACCATAACAACCTCTTGTGAAGTACCTTGGCCAAGAGAGAGATTGAGGCTCGATGGGTTCATCTTTAAAGGTAAGTATTCCTAACTGTGTTCCTCCTTTATAAGAGTAGATAGATATGTATTTATACTTCTATTTCATGCATTAGGATTTGATATACATTGACATGAGTATATGTCTCTTATGCATCTTTAATTTTATTTTTCATAACCCCCACTTTGTGCCACAAGATTTGGTAAGCACTAGATTAGATTTTACTTTACTTTTTATTAGTTTATTAAATATAAAATATAGGACTCCCTTAGGTTTATTGTATGAATGTGATTGACTAGATGCTTTGGAACCCTCCTAACATAGTGTATTATGGTAAGAGATCCCCTAATTGGGTCTATAAAATCCCCATATTGGTTATGTTCTCACTTAACAAATGTGTCCCCAATCAGAAGTGTATGGTATGATCTATCTTTTCCAAGTTAGGTTTGACTTATAGACATGATGCATTTTTGATTGCATACAGAATCCTTTGATCAAGCTAGACATCTAGACTTCTTCATAAGAAAACTTGAGTCTTCACAACCTACATCTAGGATTCACATGCTTATGAATTTTAAAAATAAACATTTTACCAATGATGGTGTCATGGATACAAATGACTCCACACACACCATCCATGTTATTCTTTCTAGTGGCTCTAACGAAGTGACACTTTCCCAACCTATCATGGGGAGTCCATTCTAGCCTCCTCCTTATTCTTCAGCTTATGTGGAAAATATAAAAGTTCACAAGCTTCTTTCCCTATTTGAAATCAAGAAATACATTCCTAAACCCTCAACTAGATACCTTGACCCTTCATTCCCTACCAAGCATTAGTATGATCCCCAAAATGTTTGATAGTATCACACAAGTCAGGCACACTCCCATAAAATCTATAGACAACTTAAAAAAATTTCTCTTAGATTTCTCTTTGGTCATAACTTATATCATGAAGATATGATATTAATATGTTATCAATCCTATGATAAGGTAGCTAAGGCCCATGACTCCAAAGTCAAGTGTGAATCCCTTAATAAGGCCAATGTAAACCTTACCATCTATAAGGATCTTCCTAAACATACTCATAACTAGTAAAAAAATGCTAATCATTTCACTAACATAAATGTTTGAGAGATCATGGTTAACCCTTCCTCTTATGATAATGAAGATAACCTAGTTAACATGAACAACATGAGGTGTGTAGTCTCCTATATTGATAATTATCCTTGTCCTACTCATACTCCCTATCATACATATCAAATAGTTTAGGATATACTTACATATCATTTTAAAAATGTGGAGTATGAGGAAATTATTACAAATCCAACTATTTCAACTACATCAACCATCTTGATGTAGTCATCCTTTTTAACAATTGTTCCTACTACATCATCCATCCTAATATACTCTTATTTTCTCAACTCTCTATATATATTTGATGAGCTATCCTGATACAATCAATCATTTATAAACTAGAGTCAATTTCATCATCCCACCTAAAATAGTAAATTCTTTATCCCAATCTTATTCTTAATATATCAACTAATTTCATGTAATCTAATGGTATTACTTAGTCCCATGCTACTACATCGACCAACTTGATGTATTTTTATAGCTCTTTTTTGAAACTCACTACATCATCTATCTCAATGAAGTTTATTCCATTTGACCAAACTACATTGGCCAAACTAAGACCACACATTTCCTTTCCTAATCATTTTGAATTCACTTCAACCCCTCCCTCAATTAATATGATTCAAAATTATGCACCATTATCTTAGTGCTTCCTATATCTCTTAAGATTTGATGAGGTGGATCACATTGAAAACTTTCTATGCCCCCTTATCAAATTCATTTTTTTAACTTATGAATATTTCTCCATGTCATCATAGCCAACTGATGAAACTACTCTATTCATGGCCAAGATCCTTTATGCCTCAGAAGGCACTCATGGGATTGAGTGTTCTAAAGGAGAAATTGGGAGATAATGCATGGGATAAAATATCCCCTCATTAATTTTAGGATTTATTTTATTTTAATCCAAATACCAAGTAGGTTAACCTTTTGTTACTCGAAGATCCTTTAGTGTTACTACCAGGGGTTCAATATATGTGTAATTACACCTTGGATGAGTTGCTAGCTAATTAATCCCTTATTTGTTGCTTGTTGTTTGGGCCTTCCTTCATAGAATTCTAAAATATGGGAGAATGTTTGAGTTATAAAATAAACATCAAATGGAGGGTAAATTAGGGTGGTAAAGACTATTTCTAGGCCTTCAAGGTATTATTACTTCAAGAACTGAGCTATATTCCCTACCATAGTTGTACCACTATGTGTCAAGCTTCATCTAATAGTATAAATTAGTATTACATAATTAGAAAGGTCTAAGGAAATATGAAATATTTTTTATTTTTAAACCCCTAACCAAATGTCAATATTTAAAAACCCATAGTAAATATCACATGTACTATTCAAAGATAAACTATAGATTAACATAAAGATCATAAATATTATGAGGTAAGTGAAAAAGGGTTTATAAATGGGTTAGAATATAAAAACACATTATAACCACTATATTTAGTAAGTAAAAAAGCTTTAGTTAAATTTTCTTATTACTTGCATTCATTCAAAACTAGAAATGATTGATATTTTGACAAATAAAACATGAATTTTTTAGAAATCTAAAGATTGAATTCATTAAAAATAAGTTCCTTTAAAAAGATATCGATCATGTCAGACATTCAAAATCCAAAAGGGTGAAGGAATAAGTGGAAGAAATCTTGACTTAATTCTAATAACATTTTGGGACTAAAAATGTCAAACTTAAAATTATACATTTATAGATGAGGATGGGGCTTACTTCCTAATAGCATGAGATTCCCATCCTAGGCCATGATGACCACTCTTGGTTGTTACAACTATCACTTGTATTTTCACCCTTAGAGGAGATGTCTCAACTCTCCTCATACAAGTGGCACAATTGAAACTCCTCTATATGGTGGATGAGTATGTGGATGAGGTGAATCTCTAGATAGGGCTAGCTCCCTTGATGTACCACTTTGGATCACTACTACACCTAAAATTTGTGTGGGGGAAAGAAGGAGAGAAAAATTAAATCAAACTATTCTAAGGGAGGTGATACACCAAATAAGCTAATGACTTCCAACCTGTAGCATGTTACACATAAGAGTAAAGGGACTAACCAAACATACACTTTTTCCAATCTAACTCTTCTCACATCAATGTTTCATTATAAGGTTATGGATGGATTTTTAAGGATAGGAGGACTAGATAAAGGCCTTTAATGGAATTAAGTAATAGGCTAACTTACGTAACCTTGACATTCCATAGAACACTTCGCATGACCTACAACAAGAAGCTACAAATAGGTGAGAAAATGAGACATGTTAAGGAATCCATAGTCTTCACTAAGCAATATATATCATACAAGTAAAAACACTATAAATATTTATGAAATAGTTAAAAATCAGTAGTATTATTGATCAAATGGTATGAAAATGAGTATGGATTCACCATACTCAAGTGGAGCATAAATTACAAAGGCTAAAATGGTTAGTTATAAAACTTGAGAGAGAGAGAGAGAGGAGAAGAGAGAAGTACAAGGGTCATAAGGACAATTTTCAAGATGATAAAATAATTTAATTGTGAATGATAATAGGATGTTGGATGAACCATGTAAGGTTAGGAATCATAAGTGTCACCCTAAGTCATGAAACTCATGAAAAGTGGCATAAAAGTTCTCATTTTGGCTCAAAAAATTGCCTTCATGATTTGGACCTATTTGAACATCCAAAAATTTATTAGGGATAGGTATGATGATTGGAATTAAGGTTAAGTATTTTATAAATTCCTCTCCATGCATTGGTTATAGTCTTGGTCATTTGTAACCTTCCCAAAATGAGCTATCATCATCTACAATCTAAAAACTCCTCTTTCATGCACCCTTCACACTTGGCCTCCAAAAAAGAATCATTTTTAAATGAAAATATATAGGATGTAGTGAATGAAACCTATAAAGATACTCCATGGCCTTATAATCATCAAGGACATCTTAAAAACACTTCTAATTGGAGTTTTCACACTTATCATTAGCTTGGTCACTATGCTAGTTTTGACTGGATAAGATGAAGCTTATTTTTTCACACTTAGGAGTATTTAAAAGTCATTAAATTGTCATAGGGAGTTATATTAAGTCTTAATATTCCACACAAATTTTATTTCATCTTCAGACTCCTATAAACTTCAAAACACATAAAATAGTCAAAAGTACCCTAATTTATACCTTGGTCATATAATTACGTATAGTCCAAAAGCATGGGAAGTATATTGAGAGAATATTATACAATTTACAATCACTTTAATGGGAAAAATATCTCATTAGAGCAGCTATCCAACTCCATTTATCCAAACTTGTCACTCCAAGCGTTTTAGCCTGTTTACCCTCTTAATCTTTGTTCATGTAGGTTTCACATTAAAATTACAAAATAATGCCATAAAATGTTTCTTATGACCCTATCTAACTCCTCATATCTTATTTTATCTCCATTCAAATCCTCAAAAGAGATACGAGCTTTTAAAATTAGCCTACCGAGCTTGCTTCTCCATTTACATAAGCTTAACCTTAGTCCTAAACCAAAATTATCTCTCCTTGTGGTTTCTATACATACTAATATTTGTAAGCCCTCTATAATTATCCAAAAATAATTTCCAAATGAATTATAATGCATATATAAAGCTATAATTATGAATGACTTCCCACTTGGACACTAGGCATAAACCCTACCTAATAGGCTGACTGTAACCTTTAGGGTCTAGAATATTATGTTTAGTTTCTCCCCTATGTGATATTTTTATATGGTTTACATAGGTGTAATTAAGATTTAAAAACCTCCTTTAAATGTTAAAACAGCTCCTGGTCTCACATTATCACTCATCTCTCAAGCCTGCAAGTTTATGCATAAGGGGAAGTACCCTCTATCTGAGACAAAATAGAGGGTACTTCCCCTATTTAATTAGAAAATTTGGATATTTTATAGGGTTATAAAATTTTTAAGGATGTTCTCCACCAAATTTTATCCCTTTATAACATCATTTGACCTTCTAACTCACTTCAAACCCAAAATTGACTGTATGTAGGCAGACTGTGTAGGGTTTGTTGTTGAAGACTATATGTTGCTTGTTTAGAGATTTCCTTTGCTCCTTGTCTATAATGATAACTCCATAATAATATAATGATCATAGTTTTATGGATTCATATCTCCATTTTTTAATTGAATCTTCCACATGCTCTTTACACTCTTGCCTAGTCAAGACTATGTGTAACCTTTCTGATTATATTTCTTGTTTCTCCCTCTCAAGAATGACCCCTGTAGATAATCTTATATGCTCAAGATTGAGAAAAAATATTTTGGGTTTCCTTATAGTTATTATGATAATTTTACATCTTTTTTTGCATATATGCTTCATCTTCATGCTTTTCAAACACCTAGACATACTTCTTTTCGCTCACTGCTGGAGATATTCCATAGTAGTTAACTTCTTTTAAATAAAAAGGCTTGCTAGTACACATTTACTTTTGAAAAATGTGATATATTTCCTTTTATATTCACTTCCAATCAATAATTTTTTTATCTTCATGTCTAAACCCTTTCCATGAATGATGTAGGAAATTGTACTAGCTATAAGTGAATGCTTTCAAGAGGCAGGTACCTCTAGGTGGTGTTTAATTAGGTGTTGTTTAATAGTGTCATGGGTTATCTTACAACATTTCAAGATAATTTAAAAATTATGGACTTTTTTACTCACCCTACTTGTTTATATCATCACCTAAATAATTATTTTAGCTCACTACTTGCTTACCCAGTTGCAGGTGGGTATTAGCTTGGGAAATCTTATGTGGGCCTACTTTAAGCTTGAGACCATGTCTAACAGACCTCTCCTCTTATTCCCATGACTTATATTTATGTCATCCTAATTCCACAAGGTTAAAAACGTGATTTAAAAGTTAGAGTTACTGATTTGTTACTCCAAAGTACCTTTTTATCTCCTTATAGTTGTAGGTGGGTATTCCAAGGTTTTGGACACCCCTGTATGTATGTATGGGAGTTGAAAAAATAGTATATCATCCATTTTAAATATATTATTAGTTCATAATTAATCCATTAAACAATTTTTAAATACTCAACTACGGTGGCAAGGTTAAGTTTGCAAATTTGGGTAATAAAGGTCTCTTTTGGGTCACAGGCTTGTAGACATCAATGCCTAATTTTAGTGTCTTTGTAGGAAACTTTAGGCCTCTCATCAACTATCTTCCATTAATCCTCTTGACCTCATTATTTTAAAGGCTCTTGTCCTATGATAGTTATACTTGACCAAGCCATTAATATGCCTTAAAATTTATTTCAACCTTGTTGTATGATTCTTCCAAAATGGCCTTATGCCTTTATTTTTCTAGCTTAGGGATTTAGTCTCCAAAACTATAGTCACCATCATCTGCAGGTAATCCTTATCATATACCAATCTAGCATTTCCAATAGGTCTACCATGCTCCTCATAACACATTATGACTTTAAAAAAATTTCAACGTGTCAAATATTCTTCATATAAGCACCTTGTATACCTCTGTCAAACCACCTGTAGGTGGACAAAATCATGCATGCATACAATGAGTGGTAATATGAATAATGTACATTGTAATTAGCCTTTAATGGGTTTTATATCCATCTTAAAACATTAAAATTCATTATTAACAGCTCAAATAGCTTGAAACCATCACTAAGGCTCCTGTTCCAGGATGAAGTCATCTCAAGAAGCTCCTATAGATGAGTATAATAGTAGAAGGTTATGAATGACTATGTTGATTAGCTACCATAGTCCCTTCCTATTATAAGTGGGTGTTCTTGCTTGATGTTCTTGATATGAATACAAGTTCAATGTCATTATATATCTATCACACTTTCATGAATCCTATTAAACAAGTCCACACACATGATTTCTTTATGACTATAAGTAAGAATGAGTAAGAAGTTGGTTGAGTATGATAGTGGACTGAAAGTTTGTTCTAAACATGATGTAGTGAGATAAAACATGAAGGGAGGTGATAAATATGGCATTGATACATGGTGATTAACCTATATACATCTTATTAACCATTATTAAAGAATGGGAGTTCTTAAAATGGTGAAAAATTGCTTGTCATCCCAAATGAGACTAATCTACCAACCTGGGATGATTTGCTCACCAAAACACCATGAAAAATTAAAAAAATCATGGAGAGAATATAATAATAAATATAACATAATTTTGATGCAAAATCACCAATTTTTTCATACAAACTTACCAAAAATGAAGCAAAACCTATAGGGTGCATGAAATAGCAAGTTTAAAATATAGTCAACTTCATGAGGATGGTTCATAAATCACAAGACACCATTCTTAAAAATATTTTTATGAAAATAAATCTCTCTAAGTTTAATTTCACCTCCCAAAGTCATTTTACCTAGAAGCTCTCCAGTTATCTATATCAAGTACAAACCTGAAGATTGGTTATGTGTGCCTAGAAGGGTGAAAAAGGAACAAGATGGTTTTAACCCAAAAATGGCACTTCTTAATCATGTAAAGCATGGAGATGAACCTTATGAAAATTAAGAGTCATATTAAAACATTATCCCACATGTAAAACTCTCTCATATGTCGTATAAGTGCCAAACTCTCCTTTTTCCCAAGAAAACTACCCTTTCCTCTAAGGAACCTATCACTTTCAATTATGAATAGTTGATTAAGGAATAATATAAAACATAAGACATAAAATTACCCTTGTTACACCTTCCCACTTCCCTAGGAGGCTGTATAACTCATTTAATACTCTATTTTGACCCCAAAATGACTCAAAATGATATAAAGACTAAAATGACAAAGGGCCATGGCTAATATGAGAGGATCCTCCTACAACAAATTGATAAAAATGCATGAAATAATATATTTATAAAATTATCAGAAACATTGAAATGATTATATTGATCATAGGCCACTTTAATGGGGCAACCTCCTTTGAGCAAGCTCAATACAATGAATTCGTGGATGCCTTCATTGGCCTTAACACTAACTTATATACTAAATATAATCTAAACAACTACTGATTTCCATTAATGTGGGATAAAACAAAATACCCATGGGATGAATTAAAAATCATATACATCCATATCAACTATTACACTAATAAAATAAAGAGATAAGGTAGTATGGGTTCATAACATCCCCTCCCTCTTAGAAAAAGCTTTGTCTTCAAAGCATCAAATGTGGCAATTGGTGCTAAATTTTAAATAGTGGTTCCCAATTTGCATCATGTGGTTGCATTTTATTCCACTAAATTAAAACCTTTATGATGGAATGAGAGTGTAGTTGGCATGTGTACCTATCTAGGATTGCCTCTAGCTTGAGAAGGATGGATCCTTCATTATCATGTTTTGGTAAAATAGTCTACACTTTGATGTTTGTGCCAAGAACTTTATTCATACAAGAGACATGAAATATTGGGTGAACTCAAGAAGAAGGTGAGAGATACAACTTATAAGCAACCAACCCAATCTTTCAAAGAACCTTATAGGGACCACAGAACTTGGGATCTAGCTTATGATGCCCTTTGAGTTTTAGGGAGGATTGCTTGTATGGTTGAAAAGAAAGAAAAACCAAATCACCTATTTAAAAAGTACACTCAAAATGGTGTTGATAATTTTATTATTTCATTTGATTTTGTGCCATATGAATATTGTCCCATAAGGTGTTGTAGATCTGATCTTGAGTTCAAAGAATCATGTTGACTGCTTGAACTGATGAGTTATTGGGGGTGTATGGAAGGAGCACTAGTTGTGCTTGACCATATAATACATCATATGGAGTCATTTTCATTACAGTATGGTAGGAGGTGTTGTACCACCATTTAACAAAGGGGAGCCACTTTGCCTACTGATATTGTTTTTATGAGGTGAAGTAATGAAGGGAAGTCTCCAAGCATTTGTTGACAATTTCAATCTACCCATTTGTTTAGGGATGACACCTAGAAATCATCTTCAGTTGAGTACTAGTATGATGAAATAGTTCTATCCAAAAATGGCTAGTGAAGTTTGCATCACAATTACAGATAATGGAGGAAGGAATGCCATGAAGATGGAAAATCTAGTCCAAGAAAATTTGTGCAACTGTGGAGGTGGTATAGGGATGGCTGAGGGCATAAAATTGACTATATTTAGAGAGGAGATCAACCACAACCAAGATCACTATTTTCCCTCTAGATTTAAGGAGCCCTTTAATGAAATCCATATAAATATCAGTCCAAACCCTGGTAGGGATGGACAAGGGTTTGAGTAACTCATGGATGAGTATCGTTTCACTCTTATTGCATTGGTAAGTATCACATTAAACCACCATGTGTTGAATTTGTTGTCCCCAAAAATATCACTCATTTTTGGGACAACATATGAACTATTTTGGTCCTGCAAAACCAAAATTGTCTTTTCCCTTTTCAAAAATTGTTCTATGCATTATAATTCTCCATTCTTCAAGCTTTTTAGAAATCTACAGACTTTACAAGCTTAAAACTACGGACTCCGTAGGCTCATTTCTATGCACTCTATAGGCTTGAATCTACGGACTCTATAGACTTGAATCTATAGAATTTGCAGGAAGAAAATCTACGGTCTCTATAGGCCATGTTTTATGGGCTTCGTAGGTTGATTTCTATGGACTCTGTAGTAAAGAAACAAGCTCTCAACACTTTGGCAATTTTAAAGTTGGTTCAATGACAAGGTTTAACCAAAATGTCCATCGGCAAGCTTCTAAGCAAAGATTGAACCATTGAATCATTGAACCTTGAACTAAAAAGGTTCAAGGGTTCAATGGGTTTAAAGGTTCAATGTCATTAGCAAGAGTTAAGCATATTTGTCAAGGTTCAAAGTTTCAACCACTTCAAGGTTCAACAGCTTCAAAACACTTTTCAAAGAGAAGAAGGCTTGAACCATTGAACCATTTTGGTTCAAAGGTTCAACAGGTTTAATGGTTTAAAGGTTTAACATGCGGTTGGTTCAAGCAGACAAAGGACTTAGCCAAATAAAGGGATTAAATCGATTGAACCATTGAACCAAAGTTGGTTCAATCAGCTAGTTCAATCAGTAGGTTCAAGGGAATGCCCCAAAGCAAAAATACCAAGTTCCCTTGTAGAAGGTAGGCAACATTGGTTTAAAGATCAAAGGAAAGAAGTGATTGAACCAATAAAGTGATAGAAGCAAGAAAGTGATTGAACCAAGGAGCCAAGAAGGCCACCCAAACCATTGAAACAATCAACCAATGATGTCCCTATGGATGTCAAATTTAAGGTAATGAAATATTTTCTAAGTTTCAAAGGTGGCGTGAAACCTAAAAACAAACTTAGTGACCATCTAAAGGAGCCAAAAGAGCCGAAAAAGATAAGAATATAGCCTCAAGGGCTCAGATTCCAAGAAAAGACAAAACTAGAAAGGGGAAAAGATAGCCCAAGAGCTTAAATTCTAAGAAGAGACAAAGTTGGAAAGGACAAAAGCAAAAGGAGGAAAAGACCAAAAATATCTATGCAAAAGTTATTCCAGTAGCTAAAACAGTCTATAGAATACATTTTCAAGCTTGCAAACATTAAAGGCATGACCTGTTAGTCTCCTTTGGAGTAAAGACAAAATGGACAGCTATGCAGACATCAGAGGGGACAAACCAGGTGATCTAGACCTAGGAAAAGACATATTAGATGAATAGACATGCCATAGTTAAGGAAATGCACTATTTCAGACATGGTCCCTCCAAACATAATTGAAGGCTCATTGAAGGTGTTGACTATAGCATGGGTCATCCCATGGGAGAGAGTGCCAAGCCTTACTTGGTGGCTATATATTGTAATCTCTTTTATTATTTTAAGGAGATCTTCCCGTTAACAGAAGTGAAACTCTGCCCAAATTGAAAGGCATTACTGAGACTTTGAGCTCAGATTGTTTTTCATATTATTTTATCTGAATGAGAAAGCAAGTGATTTACATACTTTGTTCTATATAGCTTGTATCATTTTAGGAGATTGTTCTTATGTCTATCTTCTGAATGTGTTCTTGTTTATTTGATCCAACAAGCAAAACTAGTGAAAGTAATCAGGAAGATGTCCTAAAGTTAGTTACTTTTAGACTTTGTGCTTTTATAGTTGTCTTTAGTGTGTGTTTATTTTCTATTTTTATGTTGAAGATTTTGGGATGAATTTGTGCCCCCATTATCCTTTATATCTCACTCTTTCGATAGCTGAAGTGGAGACTTTGTGCTACACTTCCTTCTGCCAATTATTTTACCCTTGGTTACCAGTTACTTGTCACTACCTGAAATAACTCCTACTGTTACCTATAAGATCACTTATAAAAGAAGAGAAGTGCCTTCAATGTCTTCACTAGGATTTTATCCTCTATTTTTGAACATCATCTTTAAAAAAGAGAGATGGATGGTGTATCCTACCCCTATGTGTTATTTTCAACTTATATATATATATAGTATATATCCCCCTCATATTTATAGGGAACCTCCCCTTGATGAGAGGAGATATTTGTCCCTTGGTGATGTAGTAAACCTGCACATCTAGCTGACAAATCTCCCTATGATGTGGTTAAAGAGACCTATTTTTCTCATTAGTTAGCTGGTCGACAAAATATTCACCTAATAATTTTTGGTGACTCTGTTGGGGATGAACGTGTAGTCTGAAGCCTCAAGTTTCAGATTAAAGTAGTTCCTTCCCTTATCCATTATATAGACTCTAGCAACTCCATTCTGTGTCTTACCCATTATCATTAAAGCCTTACCATTTTCCTCCATCTCCATTATTTTATATGGTCTACAAAACTAGTGCTGCTAGAAAAGAGTGCGTAGTTTGAAGCCTCAGGCCTCAAGCTGAAGCAGGGCCAGTTCTTTTCCATTTTTGTTTTGCAATCTAGCCACTCCACCCAAATTTGTTATCCCTATTTTTCATAATTAAATCATGGTAGTTTGAGGCCCCTAGGGTAATCTTTTAGCCCACTCAACTTGACTCCACCTCTGTATGAACTTCCATGCAACTCAAGAAAGAACTTCCCCAAATTCTTTGGAGATGGGAGAGTTCACCCTGATGAACACATTGCAGCCTTTAACATAGCTTGTGGTGTGATAGGGGTGGAATTTGAAGATGTGGTAGTCAGGCTTTTTATGGAGACCCTACAAGGTGCTATTATAGAGTGGTTCTACCATCTGCAGGGTAGATCAATGAAAAACTAGAATACCCTAAAAGCTAAGTTCAAAGCAAGGTTCAAGCCCATAGAGGATGCCCATGCCTTTTTGGCCTAGCTCACCCAGATGAAGAAAGAGCCTCATGAGCCTATGAGGGATTTCATTACCAATTTTGATAAGCTGAGAAATAGGATTCCTATAATTGCTTAGCCAACACTTGAAAATCTCAAATTCTTCTTCATGAACTCGTAGCTATCTGAAGTGAGTTTTTTGCTAAGGCGTGCTGGCCACATAGACCTTGTTGCTACTTAGGACTTGGCTACTGAGGTTGAAGATGACCTTATCTTGGCAAGAAAGATAAGGAGAAACCCTAATAGAGGTAAACCCTCTTCATCTTCTGAATACTCACCCACAACCACCACTAATCAAATGGTACAAAATCTGGAAAATGAATTACTAGCCTTGAAAAGGCAAATGGCACAAGGTATGTCTTTTGCTCCTTCATACAGAGATGTACTAAGGAGGACATTCCCCAATCAGCCATATCAAGGTAATGCTGCCAAAAGTCAAGAACAACCAAATCATCTTTCTCCCCCACAAAGTAACCTTGCCCTTGAAGCACCTCCAACCAACTCAGTAGTTGGATATCTAAAAATAGAGCATGCTTTCTCTTTCTAACTTAAGTTTGAGCAAGAAAATGATGCTAATGTCTTCACAGAGGATCAAGAAGAATTAGCTGGCAACTCCCACATTGGTTTCTTGAGTTACTAGGATGAACCCAAAAGTGAAGATGAAGCAGTCAAAGGATCATACGCAGTATTCACCTAGTCCTAGAATCAGTCAGCCCAGTAGGCCAAGAAAGAAAAGATAGAGGAGTAACCCCAACCAAGAATTTCAATTGCTAAGTACATAACCCATCTTCCTTTCTAGTCAAAGGACCCAGCGATTTCCAAAAAAGTAAGTACATCAAACATTTTTGCACCTTCTACTTCAAATTCATAGACCAATCTCCCTATGATGTGGTTGAAGAGACCTATTTTTCTCACCAGTTAGCTGGTCAACAAAATATTCACCCAACAAATTTTTTTTATTCTCATCCAAAAGAAGTTTCATCATTCCCACTCATAGGTTTGAGAAACCTTGAGTGCCCTATAGATGGATAATCATGGAGTTCATAGAATACATCCTATTAAAGATCTATGTTTTGGGGAAGCACTAGATGACCCATGTATCATAGAGAAGCAACATCCCAAGAATAATGTGGTATAGTAGAGGGTTTAGTGGCCAAATATTGAATGATTTGAGATAATGAAGAGTCATTGACATACCCTTATTGTAAAATTCCTAACCAATTTGGAATAGGCATGAAAATAGCTAAAAGGAAAGCCTAATTCATAAATATGTGAGATAGAGCATCAATAACAATATTGTCCTTACCCTTCTTATAAGTGATCTTGTAATCATAACCCATGAGTTTACTAACCCATTTCTATTATGATGGAATGAAGAATCATTCTCCCAAGAAATATTTAAGACTTTTTTGATCAGTTTTGATGTAAAAATGATTCCCTATTAGGTATGGCTACCACTTTTGTATAGCATGTAAAATGGCCACCATTTCCTTCTCATAAGTAGAGATTACTAAATTATTTCCAGAAAGATCTATATTGGTGAATGTAATGGGGCATCCTTCTTAGAGGATAATGCCAAGTCCATTTCCATAAGCATCACTCTTGATAGTGAAGGTCTTGGTAAAATCTGGCATAGCTAGAATAGGTGTAGTACACATAGCTTATTTTAGTTCTTTAAATGCACACTCAGTAGATTGTGTCCATGTAAAAGCACCCTTTTTTAAAATAACTATTGGTGGAGTTTAAATATTCCTATAATCCATGAAAAACTTACGATAGTGTCTAGTTAGCCCCAAATAACCACAGAGGCTCTTGAGTGTCTTAGGATGAGGCCAATTTGTCATGGCAGCTATTTTTTCAATATCTACCCAAACTCCTTAAATTGAAACAATATGCCAAGGATACTCCACTTTATCCTAATCAAAATCACATTTAGACTATTTTGCACAAAGATGATGTTTAGAGAGAAGTTGTAGTATAATTTATAAATGTTGGAGATGCTCAGACCATGTTTTACTATAGATGAGAATATCATCAAAGAATACCTGAATGAATTTCTTTAGGTAGGGCCATAATATTTTATTCATCAATGCTTGAAATGTTGAAGGAGCATTAGTGAGGCCAAAGGGCATGAATAAAAACTCATAGTGGAAATCATGTGTGAAAAAATCCATCTTAGGGATAACATCCTCATGAAGTCAAATTTAGTGATATCTGAGAGCAGAGATCCAACTTGGATAAAACATGAGTGCCATAAATCTCATCAATAACAAGGATTGTAAACTTATCCTTGATTGTGATGTGATTAAGTTCATGAAATTTAATGCATAGGTTCCATGAACCATATTTTTTTAGACAAGGAGAATTGGGGAAGAATATGGGCTACTAATAGAATGAATAATTCCTTTCTTTAATAAGTCTTAAATGGGAATCTAGATCTTAGTCTTTTACTAAAATGGGTAGTGGTAAGGCTTGATGTTAGGAGGAATGATTTTAGAAAGGAGATGAATATGATGGTCCTCTAGCCATGTAGGGGGAAATCCCACTGGTTTGACAAAGACACATGCATACCTATACATAATGGTTTGAATATCAGAAGGAGTAGTGGATACCATTGATGGTTGTATTTGAATTAAATAGAGCTAGGTAATTATGCCATGTGAATTATTCTTAATAATTATTTCCATGTGATGTAAACTTATGATGCTAAGAGACCCCGATTGTAAGCCTTTCAATGTGTCATTTTACCCATTGTCTAAAAACTACATCTAAAGTTTAGTAAAATCCCATAAGATGGGTCCAAGTGTGCATAACCATTAGGATCCTAAAACAACATCACATCCACCTAAGGGAAAGGAAAACATGTCAAAGTGTAAGTTATAATATCCAATAGATATACAAACATTACAACACCTCCCTTTACAAGGTAATGTTCCCCTATTGGCCATTATGACTTCAAAGTTAGAGTAAGGATGGATAAAATAATCAACCTATTTGGTGATCTAAGGATCAATGAAGTTATGAGTGTTACCTAAATCAATGAGTATGGTGAGAGTGAGATTCTTAAAGTAACCCCTGACCTACATGGTTTTTGTTAGGGTGACTCTTACTAAGGCATGGAGAGATATCTCTAGTTAGTTTTCCTAAGAATCAAGTTCCACAATCAATGAATCTTCTTCTTGATCATCTGCCATATCCTAAGAATATTTAAAAACTTTAGTTTTAATTAAAGAATCCACATCTAGTAGGTAGAGAATTTTATCTACACATCAATGTCCCTGAGTGAATTTGTCATCACAATTATAATAGTCCTTTTTCTCTATGGGCTTGCATCTCTGCTTCAAACAAACGCTTGATAGGAGTGATTCTTGGGGTTAGCACTGTTTGAGATCATTCTGGAGTGGTATTTCTGAATGGAGAAAAATTGGATTTGAATCATTATTGAGATATGATCTTCTCCTCTACCAACTTAGCCAACTATAGGGCTTCCATCATTGTGTAAGGCTGAAACATTTTGACCTATGATCAAATTGCATCTTTCAGTCCATTAACAAAGTAACTCCTAAATAATTTATTGGGCAATCCCTTTGTGTGATTGGCCAATTTTTCAAATTCTATTTGATATTCTCTCATGGTTCCTATTTGGAAAAGTTTAGTGAGTGCTCCAATGAAGTCATCAAAAGTACTAGGGCTAAACCATTGTAAAATGAAGGTGCAAAAATCAGTCTAGATGGGCTCATCATCAGCTTTGCTATACTAATGATACCATTGAAGAGCTTCATGTTCCAAGTGAAAGGATACAAGTAGGACCTTGTTGGCATCAAAAGTATTATGCAGACTAAAATATTTTTCAACTTGATAGATCCATCTAGTTAGATCTGCACCATGGAATCAAGGAAAATTAAGCTTTGACCCATGAAAATTGTAGGAAGAAGAAAACCCTGTGTCTAAAGAGGACTTTGGATGTTTTCTATTGTTCATAGTGGTATTTTGAAGACTGAGGTTGAGAATTTTTTCATCAAGATCTTTGATGTGGGTCTTGAGGGTGGAAATTTCATCCTCCATGTTTTTGGCTCCTGTTCGGGTTACTACCATGACTAGAATAAGATAATTTTTTTGTTTTTATTTTTTCTATAAATAGGTGGGAAACTAGAGTTAAGACATCTTTAGTAAATAATTTTTTTAATTTTGGAAAAATCAGAATGGGTAAAGGTAGTTTTACTAAATTTTTTGCATAGTGGGAGTATGAGTAACAAAGGCAAGGATAATTTTAGGAGTGAAAATGGAAAAAATTGGAAAATTTATCAAAGAGGGTTTAAGGAGTAGAAAAGTGAGAGGAATACTGTGGAAAAATTTCAAGGCAAATAGAGAAAAATAGAAGTTATGGTAAAACCCAAAAAATGAGTAAATTGAGATTTGCAAGAATTAGGAGTGGAATCGAGATATGGGACCTCAAGGAAGAAAATGTGGGGAATGGAATTTTAGATGTGTGGATAAAATTTGAGAATAAATGGGGCTATAAATGAAGAGATATGGTAAAAAATGTTTTTTTTTAAATTTTTAGTTACTGTGTTCTATAAAGCACATCTACTGGGATATACTGAAATAAGTCTATAGATATGATATGGTAGTTTTTTGATACTCTACTGGTAATATGCTAAAAATGGTATGGCAAGGTTGTTGATACTCTCCTGAAGATATGATATGGTAGTTTCTAATACTTTGCTTGTAATATGATGAAACTGGTAGGACAAGCCTAAAGATTTGATATGGTAATTTTTTTATACTCCATGATCTTATTCTAAAATTGATAAAAATGGGCCCCAAGTTTTAATGGCTACCTAAAGGTTTAAATATATCACTCTAGTGACCAATGTCATCTAAGTGAGTACCACTATCCATAAATTTTCTAGCCACATTTATCTCTCAGTAATAACTCTTGGTTTTCCTCATGGATGGGAACTCCTCAATTAGAAAGGGGTCATTACCCATTTCACTGGCAGGTCATCTCAATGGGCCAACTAATTTTGGGTTCTTGTGGTACTCCTCATAATGAGTTTTAGTTATTTCATCCAAGCACTTCCCACAATTATGCAGTCAGGTTTTACCCTAATCTAAAAAAAATTATTGTGATTTAAAAAATTATTTAAATGAATTATGTCATAGAACAGAGTTAAGATTTTCCAGAAAATTATGCAGTAGAATAGAGGTAAAACTTTCTAAAGGAAAAAAAATTGGCCCTAGAAATCACTTTGATACCAAATGAGAGGATCCTCCTACAATAAATTGATAAAAATGCATGAAATAAAATATTTATAAAATTAGTAGAAACATTGAAATGATTATATTGATCACAAGCCACTTCGAGGGGGTAACCTCCTTTGAACAAGCCCAATATAATATATTCGTGGATGTCTTCATTGGCTTGAACACTAACTTATATACTAAATCTAATCTAAGCAACTACTACTTCTTATGAATGTGGGATAAAATAAAATGCTCACAAGATGACTTACAAAGCATATGCATCCATAACAACTAATACACTAAAAAATTAAAGAGAAGGGGTAGAATGGGTTCATAACATAATATGATAATAAATGACATCAAATGACCTATGATATACATTTTGACATAATATTAGACCCCTAAACACCTAAAACTCAAGTTTTTACCTATAGGTGCCCCAATTTGACCTATAGGGTCAAATTTGGTCAACAATAACTCTATCAAATTTTAAAAAGTATAAAATCCTCTTAACTCACCCCAAAATATCCCTAAGGGCCCACCTAACTAAAATGTGGAGGATCTATAGATGAGTTACCTCCCAATTTCTTAGACTTTGCTTCCCTAGTTTTTAGTATTGTTACCACTAAGTCAAATTCTCAATCCAGCTTGGTTAGATTCATTGGAGGTTCTTTGAATATCACCTCCAACTGGGCCACCAATCATTGATATACTTGGAGTGGAGCCTCCATGGCCAATTTCAATTTTGACACTTGGATAATGCTCATAGTGTATTAGGTCAAGAGTTAGAGCATAACTTTGGCTCCAATCTTATTTACCTTAGCCACCTTTTTCTATATAACCTAGTCGAAGTGACCCATGTGTATTCAAAATTCACCCCTGTTTAGTAGATTACCATCTAGGTGGAATAACATTGAGATATTTACTTTCTTTAAGTATTCCAATATCTTCTTATTTCCTTTTAATATGGTATTCAACACACTCTTTATCATACCAAGACATTCCTTAATTATGGCCCTCATACTCTTGACATATGTTTGATAAAAACTTAGGTTTAAAGTGGGTATAAGATTTAACACTGAGAACAATCCCTTGTTTGCTATAAACACCAAATTTATGCATTTTCTCTCTACTATATAAATCTTTTAAAAATAATCCTAGGTCCTCTGAATATGCATTCTTTAACTTGCTTGAGTCTCCACCACTATTCCCAATATTGAGAAAAGTTGTAGGAGGATGTCCTTGACTTGTCCAATTAGGCCCACTAGGAAAAAACTTTTCACTTACACTTCAATGAATTATACCTACTCTTGCATTTTTTATTATTTTCTCTAACATGTCATGGGTGTCTCATAGGAATGAGATTGGATCTTTGGTCACCTTTTCCTCTCTTGTGGGAGTCCTCACCTGGGTGAGAGAGAAAACATCCTATTAGGTCTTCCATACCACAAGGTTCCCCTCCTAGATAAACTTTTGAATGAGGATCCTCTACATATTTATTGTGGCATGATCAAAGTCCTAATACATGTCTGGGTCACCTTATATTTCCATCTTAGGTGCTTGAGACACTATAGCCATACCCAAGGTTAGATTAGGTATTGATGGGGTGACAAAGATAGTGGTGATAGATGATCTATGCATAACTCCTACATATCCAAGCTTAATTCTCATTTTCTCTACTACATATGGTGTATCCTTCTCACCCAATATTGTGCACTCCTTGCCTAAAGTTGGATTACATCATATGCATAAGTCACATGCCATATCACATACTTCTATGTACTTACCCCTACACACTCCACATTTCACACTCATTATTATGTATTTCATAACTTGTCAACTTCTATGCCCTTTACATATATAATATCGTGCACCTCAAAATTCTATACCATAGATCATAACCTCACACACCTATAAGTTCCATGCCAAAGCTTCAAGACCTGCATGCCTCATTTGATCACACACCACACAAGTTATATTCTAGTTCACCAACTCTTACACACTCTATAACTTGTAACCTTATGTACATTGTAATCTTGTACCACAACTCATAGCCATATGCACCTAGTTGACTCCTAAACTCCATGTAAAATCTATGTGTTGACTTTATTTGGCCATGTGATGCAAGGGGTTAACCAACCATCATCCATCTTATAATATGAATCAATGCAACTGTCTTCTTGTTAACTAATAGTGGTTGTAACCTCCCTTGTATTATAATTGTATAAATATGTAACATACACATATGGCCTAAGTTTTATATTCCATATAATTATAATGCATATAGCATGCTTTGTGTATATATTATGTAAAACATGTACTATAGCACATTATACCAATTTTTCCCCTATTTTATATTAATGAATAGAATTTTCATTTCCTACACGTAAGACTTTTTCTCTATTGAGTGTGTTTAGTTATTTCTTTCTAAATTAGATTTTACCATTCACTCTACACAACCAAAACTTAGTTGTGCCCTATACACTTGGTCTTAGACCCTATGGTGTAAATCATTGGTATCAAAGTTGAAAAACTTTATTCCTTTCTATGCCTGTAAATATGTGAACATAACTCAAGAATGAAGGTTTTTCAATTAGTTATGTTTCAAAATATTTGGAAGAATGTCATAGAAAAAGTAATATGGTTGATACCCATAAGAACCCTAAGGCATCCCAAAAGGTAAAAAAGCTCATTAATGATGCACTAGAGGCATATTAGACCTAAAATTTTAGCCACTTGCATGAATTGATGATAGAACTCAATCTAACACCTTCTACCACACCTCCACATTTTGATCAATAATGTTTTCAAAAATAAACTCCCTTCAAAGTTAAATTCAATCTTGACATCCCTTTATTCAAAGGAAAAATTGATGTCAAAGCATTGGGTGATTGGATTTAATAACTTGAGGCATACTTCTCAATTAGTTCTCTCACCAATGATGAGAAGATCACATTTGTAGTATTAAAGATGTACATATTAGTTTTTCACTAGTAGGAGAGCTTTATCATGTAGTGTACATAAGAGCATGTTCTAATTGAATCTTATAAGACTTTTATCAACATGATAAAGGAATAATACTACCCTCTACACCATTTATAAGATGAATACATCAAGTTCCAATAATTGTTCCAATGTAAAGATTAGTTCATGGAAGACTACACCATTTTTCATGACTCTTGTATGAACCTACATGAGAACTTGATCGAACAACATAAGGTGTTTAAGTACATTAGTGGGATCTTACCTTATATCTTTGTGAACATGGAATTATTGACTCATGTAACTTTGGGGAAACCATATCATAACATTACAAATATTTAATCCAACGAAAATTTGAAGTAGTTTGTCACTTATTCATCCAATGTAACATGTAAGGCATAACCTTCACACAAATTGACATCACAACCTTATACATAGAAGTAACAACAAACTTTTCTTGAAGGAGAGAAACACTAGAATACTTCTCAACCCTCAAAGGATCCAATGCCTTTTACATCAGATAAAGGTAATAAGAATAATTCTAGTGATAAGTGGCTATATTTCCATCACTCATCCACTCATGATGATTTTAAATGCCACGTGAAATAATCCTTGCTCACATAATTTGAAATATGACCCACAACAATGGACAACACTAATCCATATTCCTCTTATTTAACCACTAACACCACTATGATCAACATATCTAAATAACACAAATGTCTCTTCCATACCAAGTTCTAGGTGAAGGGTCAACCTATCCACATCATCACATCGATAGTGGTAGTGAGAATAACATTATCACACAATACATATCTCAACACCTTGGTCTTACCATTAATTCACATCCAAATCCATACTCTTTATGGTGGCTATAGTAGGAAAAAGATATATAGGTCAAGAAATAATACACTTTTCAATATAAATTCAAGATTATGGAGGTTAATTTCACTTATGACATCATACATCTAAAGGTTTATGACATCTTATTGGGAAGACCATACTTTTAAGGATATGAAGCTACATATCAATCTAAGCCACAATGTTGGACTATTTTCATTTAAGATTGTTTATATAACCTTTTTGAGTCATTACCCATGACCAAAGTCACTTTGGTCTCTACCAAACAATGTCACAAGATCATCTCATGCATAAAATTTTATGTTACTCATGGTCCACCCCAATACACCTATGCATTCAAAGCTAAATCACACCTTGGCAATGCACACCACTCGTACATCATCATAGAAATAGAAACTCTATAATTTATTAGAGAAGAGTATCAAATTTTTCACAAAATCTAAAATCCTTCCAACACACTATGTGGTAAATCATTGCATTGATTTGGTTCTTAGATCCCCTATTTAGAATATCCCCCTCTATCACAGATCATTTTTGGAGAATAATGAATTTAGGTGCCTAATTCAAGAGTTTCTTGATAAGGTTAAGATCAGGCCTATCTCTTCACCTTGTAAGATTATGATAGTCCTCACACTAATAAGGATGGGTCTTGGCAACTTTGCATAGACTATCATGCATTCAAAAAAATCATGATGAAGAATCTGTATCCACTACCATGCATTGACAAAATTTTAGACTACCTCTAAGGTGAAAAATACTTCACCAAGATCAAATTGAATTCAAGCTACCATCAAGCTCCATTCCATCCTAAATATGTATAAAAGATAGCATTCAAGACTTGGTAAGGATTGTACAAATGGTTAGTTATGCCTTTTGACCTCACCAATATGATATCCACTTTCATGCACTTGATAGATGATCTACTCAATCCATTCTTGAAATAATTCATCATCATCTACTTCGATGACATCCTCATCTTTATCAAGACTTGGGAGGAGCATATGTAGAACATCTCACACATCTTAGACACTTTACACCAGCATAAGTTTCAAGACAACTTAACAAAGTGTATATTTGGAACTATGCATATCTAATACCTAGGCTACATTTGATCATATTGGTATTAGAGTAGATCTAGATAATATCAAATTAATCCAAGATTGGCCCACTCTATATAATCTCATAGAATTGGGGAGTTTTCTTAGACTTGTTAACTTATACCACAATTTCATCCTTATTTTCTCACAAATTTCTTAGGCTCTCATTCATATCACATGTGATAAAACCAAAATTAACTAGACACATGCGAAACATTATGATTTTGAGTCACTCAATAAATGCCTATACATAACACCTATTATTGCAATGCCCAACATTACACAAAACTTCAAAATTCACACTGATGCATCTGACTATGCACTCAATGTAGTGCTCATGCATCATGAACATCTAGTCACATACCAATCTAACACATTCAATGACATGGTGAAAATGTATGCCACCTATGAGAAGTACCTATATGTTATTGTCGAATAAATTAGACAATGGCAATACTACATTCTTAAGAAGGAGATAATTGTTCATTTAGATCATATACCACTTCAATTCTTATAATCATAGAATAATATAAAAAATGTGTGCCACATGAAATGGATTTCTTACCTATAACAATTCCACCTCATGATCAAGCATAATAAAGGGAAGGATAACAAGGCCATATGTTTCTTTAACTAGCTACCAATTCATATGATCATCATAGTACTAGACATGTGTGACCATAATTTTTTAGATTGGGTTCTCCTCTACTTAGTTGATCAAGACTTCATAATATATTATACCAGCCTCACATAAGGTACACAAGTTTAGGAGTTCTACTTATTTGACTAACTTATATACAAGCTCAAAAATGTCTATGTTCCCTTTAACACACCTCTCTAATGACTCATCTGGGAGGTGTATAAACATAATATTTTTAACTTTTATCAAATGCTAATGTTTTACATATTGTAGGAACCCATTGTGACTCAATCTCTCTAAGTGCATACCTTAAGGGGTGGATCAAGAAAGGGGGGGGTAGACTTTTGGTGCTTCATTGGATTATTGTCCATTATTACTACATTATTTCCAATCAATTCATCTCCAAAAACATTTCTTTAAGCTATTTATCCTCCCTTGCACATTCCTATAGTATTTTCCTCTTTTTATCCTTATTCTCTTTGTTTGGTACCCTTTTGACCTAATCAGCAAACTAGGTTGCCTTGGTTAACCTAGTGTAGTTTAGAGTCACTTTAGCTCTTTAGGTTTGTTAACCTTCTATCTGATCTAGCATAGACTATAGGCATTAGCTTGAAAATATGATAGGTCAACCAGGCTAAACTTAAATAAATAACATTTCTAGATGATTTTAGGTTAAGTTTCTACTATATATACAAGGTCGTTTTGGTCATTTTCTATAGGATGCAATAAAATAGTTATTATTCACTCACACTTCTTCATAATCTACTCTTACACCATTCTACTTGAGGAGTCTTACCTTAGGTTTATTATTTTGGAGAATCTAATCTTGTAGATAGGTCTGGGATACTTTGGCCTAACAAAGTGATCCTTACTAATCATAAAAACCTCTTGCAAAGCCCCATTGTCCAAGGGAGAGATTGAATCATGATGGGTTCACATTCAAGTAAGTATACTCTAACTTTTTTCTCCTTTATTTTAGTAGATAGAAGTAGAAAAAGTGTTGGCTTGAATAATATTACTCTTCATATTCTATGTATTAGGGTATTACTCATACTTAATTTATTTGAAGTTCCCTATACATATTTGATTTCTTTGCATCTAACCCCTCACATTGTGACACAAGATTTGGTTTAATTTTCTTGTTATTAGAATAGTTTACCCTCTTGTTTGTTATAATAAGTGAATTATAAAATCATAAGACTCTTTTAGGGTTATGTGATTTTGTTAGAATGTAGGCTTTAGAACCCTTCCTAGCATGATATGTTGTGACAACTGATACAAGTGATCCCCTAATCAAGTCTAGTGGATCCCAATATTCGTCATGATCTTATTTAAAAGGTATATACCCAATTAGAAGTGTAGGTGTGCTCTATCTTATCTAATCCATGATTAATTCATGTACATCATGTAATTCCAATTACATACATTCTAGTGAAACCGATGTGAATCAAACACTTACATGATTTATTCACTTTTTCTTTCATTTATTTTGTTATTTTGTCATAATTTCTATCATATATTTTGACATACTAGTTTTATTATGTCAACCCAATTAATTTTCTCTATGCATAAGAATAGGCAACTAGATCAATCAATTCAACCTAGTACAAGTTTTTAGCAATTTTTCGAGTTCCAATTTAGCCTACTAGGTTAACTAGGTTGATATATACATATTTGCAGCCACTTTGTAGAAGATTATTATACATCCTAATCGATTAGCTTGACCTAGTATAAAATTCAAGATTTTTAGGCACCTTATTCAACCTACTAGGTCAACAAGGTTGATCTAGTGTACTTTTTCAGCTTCTGTGATAGGTTCTTATATAGTTTGGTCAACTAGCTTGACCTAGTTCTACTTATTGGATCAGTTTTATCCAAGGTTCTTGATCAACAATCTCCTTCATTTCCATCTTTGAACCATCATGATCAGTATTTTATTATTTGTCTCTTTCTATTTTATACTTTCCTTTCAATTTTGTAGTCTTCAAAACTGCCCCTACACAGTCAACTAGATCAACCTTATCGACCTAGTTTTATGTTTTATGTGTTATCTGAAACAACTAGGTTGACCTGGTTGACCTAGTAGGTTTTGTAGATTCTATCTTTAGTAGTATTATCTCAACCCTATTGACCTAGTTCTGTATGTTATGTATATATTATTTTCACTATACCTTGTTTTAAAGTTGGAATTCACCTTGTATGTTAATCACATCTTTTTTTTTAGTTGATTTCCTGCTTAAAAATTTTCACATAGTCTAATTAGGAGGTTTTTAATTAAACACTTAGTTTCACTATTTCTATTTTTTTGCCAACATGACCAAATCACATAACATCAACAAGCATTTTACCATTTGACTATACAAGCCAACCTACTTGGATTTCATCACCAAGGGGAAAGCCTACTTGATGTTCTAGTCAAGTATAAAGCATCGTTAATGGTATATTCTATCTAAGCACCTAACACCCTTATTGTTATGGTGTGTAAAGTGAGGGGGTAGGCCCCAATACTAAGCCTATATCATTATCACTATAATCACTTTCATCCTAAAATCACTTGAGACCATCCATATATTTATATCTAGTACCTTGATTATAGACAACTCCCTATCATTTAAAATTATTCTTAATAATCTAATTAATATTCTAGATTGACCAATTACCTAACTTTACTTTCTAAGTTGTCTGCTTGCTCTTTGCTCACTTATGTGTGCAAGAACTTGCATAAGCTAGCATTGGTGCAAGGTTTTACTTTATGTGCATCAATTGGATTGGCCAGTGTCAATTCGATTGACTATCTATTTACTTTCAACATTTACTTTCCTAGATTAGCTACAAAATTATCTTATTATATTTCCCATCTTGACATCAATCTTTTATTTTTCCCTGTCTGCTATACTAGGTTAACTTGGCCAACCATGTACTATCATAAACCCTATTTTAGAACCCTATTCACTTCACTAGATTGACCCGGTCAACCTAGTATAGTCTACAAATCTTGTTTTTACACTAAGTCAACCTGTTCAACCTAGTTCTATTTCATACTTTCCCTATTTATCAACCTAATTCTTTACCTCTTCTAATTTGTATTCTATTCATTTTCTTTTGGTCAAAATGAGGTCTCCTATCAAAATATTTTTGGACATTCTTAATCCATTTATATCCTATATGGAATGTTCATTTCTCCCTTTCTTTTCCTCCCAAGAACACCATCACTATTGGGGCACTTCTTCTCCTCCATCTACAAATTGTAACATGGTTCAAATAACACCTCAAGATGAATTTCATGGATCCATTCCTTTCTAAACCTATCAAGAAACCTCTCAAAATATTCAAACTAATTTGGGAGTGATTGACACAAGTTTACTTAACAATCCCACTAACAACCCTTCTTCTAATAATCCTCCCCCCAACACCAATTTAGGGAGTGTTTCTTATAAAACTAACCCACCACCTAATACAACCCAATTATTATCCCAAGTGTTTCAACAAATCAATATTATGCAAAACTCTAATACCAATCAAATGATGCAACTTCAACAACACTTGATCAATGCGGCTAATCAAACTCCAATCATCCATCCTCAAGATAATCCTAACTACATTCCTCCACCTCTTAAAAATGCCTTGGGTAATTTTATTCCTTAACCAATAATGAATAACAAGATGCTTCAAACCATTCAAAATGAGCATTTATATCCCTTAATTATATCTATCAACATTGGTAACATATCATGAACTATCAAATATGATGGGACTAAAGACCTTGCCTTATTTATTAAAGCCTTTGGTAATCTCCACAAAGAGTGGATCCAAACTAATACATTTAATACTACTAAAATATTAGTTAAAACTTTCATTGGTGATGTATTAGAATAGTATAATCAATTACCCCAACATTCTATTTGGCAACTTGAAGATTTGGTTAATCCTTTAGTTAAAGAGTTTCAACACAATGATCTTCCTAAAAATTGTCTTAGCCATTTCATAAATGCTAATAAATCTCTTAATGAATTAGCTTATGAATTTATTAAAATATGAAAATCCTTATCTCATAAATCCAATCATAATATGTTTGATAATAACCTATTTAAACTCGTTATCACTGCTTTAACTCCCACTCTTCAAAACAAGGTTCTAACCTTTGCTCCTCAAACTCTTAATGAATCTCTTAACCAATATAAATGGAAATAATTTATTATGAAGAAATTCAAACCTAATTATAAGATTATTAAAGGATATTTTCAAACATCTAATGTTATCACCAGTAGAACTTCTCAAGCCAAACCAGGTGTTACCAAAAATGATATTCTTTTACCATCTCACATACCTCTTTTGGTACATCAAATGAGATAATTTTACCACCCTCTAAACCATTCATATATCTTAATGATCCTCCTAAGTGGTATGATACCAATCTCTTTTGTTGGTCTCATGCTAACATTGGGCATTCTCACAAATATTATAGAGGGATTTATAAATGTGTTATTTCTTACATTCTTGGTTATTCATTCAACCATGGAACCATGATCAAACATCATCATCAAAAATACATTGATGCTTCTCAAAAATGGCAATCCTCTAAATATTCTACATTTGATAACCAAATATCTTCTTCCCATAATCAATCAACTTCTTAGGATGTTTGTGTAATTGATGCTAATTATGACAAATACTTTAACAACTCTTAATATGTCAATACGGCTAAGGTTAGTTATTGTCAAAAACTAGATCAAAAAGATCATGTTACCAAGCCTAAAAAACCTTCCTTGGAGTAACAATTGGTTAAAGATACTACCACTATCAATATTAAATTAGAAGCACCTAAGGAACAACTCCCTCCTTCTGATCCTCCAACCACATCTATTCTTCCAAAGTCTAGTTTGTCTTCTAAATGTCATGGTTCTTCTTCTAAATCTCATTGTAATTTTCTTTAAGAACTTATTTTATGCCATGTAAGATTCCTCTTATGGAATTGGTTCACACTTTACCTCATCATCATAAATTTCTTATGCGACAGATCCACAAGATTGAAGATCCATCTTCTTTAGATGAATAACCACCTTCTATTGATTCTCAAGTAACTAACATTAATACCATTGAATCTATGTGACCCTCTCCCAATCATTCCATTGAATTACTTGAAGAAGACATGATTAATGATGAAATCCTCTTTCATTTCGATGATTTACCTCTATTCATCAAAATAGCCATTAATACCACCCTTATTTGAAAATTTATAGTTGATGAGGGTTCTAGTATTAATGTGACCTTTTTATGGCTTCTATAAAAACTTGGTTATAACAAATTTCATCTTAAACAAACCCATCTTACTTGTCATGATTTTGACAAGACTAATCAAAAACCACTTGGTTGTACATGGCTTCCCTTAACCATCAGTCCTAAGACCATTCAGACTAAACTCATGGTTCTTGATCTTCCTTTATCTTATAACATACTCCTTATTCATATTTGAACTCATTGAATGAGGGCCATTACTTATTTTGGTAGTCAATGCATTAATTTTCTACATAATATAAAATGCTATAAGCACAAAGTTGACCCCAACCCATGGAGTATCCAATTACTTAATCCTAAATCACAATATCATGTTCCTATGATCCCTAAAATTAATAATGTTCCTTTACTTGAGTTCATCAATACGAATCCTAATTTTACAAGTCACTCTAGTGGATTCTAATGATGATGATCCTAATGAACTAAAACATACTTGTAACACCAACAAATTACCTCCATATATTTTGGAGTGGCTTCCTCCTCTTTTGATAACGGATCATACCATTCCTCTTATAAATGAGATTACCAATTTCCCCCTTCATTCAATGCTCAAGATCCATATTTATCTAAAGATGTTTTTACTTGAAATGACTTTGGAGTGGTTAAATTTTTTCAAGATCCTCTCACCATGTCTCCTTGAATATTTAGTAATCTTAGAATTCCACCTTCTGAAGATCCTCCTAAATATCAAGCATGCACAATTTATCCCACATATCATGACAATTATATAATGGCCTAAACTCAATATAGAGATTTAGATGTCTTGAATTATCAAAAGACCTTATCCCAAATTCATGCTTTCAATTAGGATGTACATACCATTTCTATAGATAATAAATTAAAACCTAAGAGTTATGTGTTTCCTATTAATCCTCCTCTTATCAATTCTCCTTGGGTGGAAGAGAAAATCACACCTTTTAAACCTCTAGAATATTTTCATATTATTTACCTCCTTCAAATCCTCCCATTGAATCTAATCCTTCTACTATCAAAGAACCCATCAACACTCCATCTACTTCTTCTACTCCTGAAATCACACTTGATGCCAAGGCAACTGATCTCCATCAAATACATTCTGAATATGATCACCATGGTAACCAAATTTTATATCTAAAATTAGATTTTGATTATCATGGTCCTCTTCCTAATTTAACTAGTGAAAAAGCTACTCTTGAGTTACTTTATGCTTAGGAACCTCAACTGCCCTGACAACATCATAAACTTGGAAATTTTATAATTAAAAGTCTTCACTTTAACAAATTTGTCTCTAGCATTGATCCTAAAAATAATCTCATTTCATCCTTACCCACTACACCATACCACTTTCAAGATGGTAATGTCATGTTTATTTAAGAAACAACTCATAGCAAATATGGTACTCCCTCATGCACTCGATCGATCACAATTTCCAAAGAACTTTCACCCTCTACACATGATAATTTAAGCCTATTTTTTATAAGTATAAAGAACCATTTTCTTGGTCTTACCAAGACATGTCTAGCATTGACCCTAGCTTAGTGGTCTATAACATCATTACCTATCTTAAAACCAAACCTATGCATCAAAAGCAATGCAAATTTCCTCTCGAAGTTACCAACCTATGCTGAAAAGAAGTCATCAAACTACTCGATGCTAAATTTATTAAACCTATGGATTATTCTGAATGTATTTCCAATATTGTTCATGTTAAAAAAAAAGGTCACTATAGTCATTTTTATTGGCATTTATTTCATAAATCTTAATCTTGATTATCATAAAGATAACTTTCCTTTGCCTTCAATAGATGTCATTGTCGATTCCACAATTAGATATGAAATGTTATCTCTTATGGATGGATTTTTGGGATATAATCAAATTCATATATCTTTTGAGGACCAACATAAGACTAATTTCACCATGGAATGGGGCACCTGTTATTATGTTAAAATTACCTTTGATCACAAAAATTTCAAGGCCACTTACCAACATGCAATGACTTATATCTTTCATGACCTCAGCCATAAAATTGTCAAAACATATGTGGATGATATTATCACCAAATCCAAACACTGTACAAATCATCTTTCTAATCTTTCCATCATCTTTGAACATCTCATCAAATATAAAGTCTAACTTAATCTTTTCAAATGTGTCTTTGGAGTTACATCTGGCAAATTGTTAGGATTCTTAGTCTCTCTCCATGGCATTGATTTTGATCCAACCAAGATTAATGATATTATCAACATGCCTATTCCTCATTCTATTATTGATATTCATACCTATTTAGGCAAACTTGGGACAATTTGATGATTTGTTCCCAAGATGGATTATCGAATTCACTTCATTAATTCCCTTCTCAAGAAAGGTACAACCTTGAAATGGATGGATCCATGTCAAAAATCATTTGACAATATGAAAGAGTCATTTCTTCATCCACCTACACTTCATCTTCTTTCCAATGATATACCCTTG